>JAQBSW010006529.1:0-47853 GCA_029291075.1 Eudiplozoon nipponicum | reverse complement strand
TAATTATATTATTCTTTTTCTTCTATCTTGCATACTTATTTTTTCAAATATAAGGTCTAACTATATTTTTTCGTTTTAATTACTTAAATAGATTTGTGCTGCATACATTCCCAATTGGTAAAAGTTTTATCTTTGAAAGTAGAAAACGTCAAGCAAATATTAAAGGAAAAGATGATTTAAAAGGTCAGGTAAACGGACATTTTGATGGACGGAGCTAAAAAATGTGAACATTTGGCAAATTGCGTGTTAATTTAGAATACAGTGTGCACATAAAATCAATTTAGTAAAAAGTAAAAATCAAATTTAAATATTTTCCATCAATGCGTGTTCTTTGATGCCGTAAAGTCGAGTATATTCTACCCAGGCCCCTAACAATTACGCTGAATTTTAAATTAATTGAAGCTGATGAAGTCAAAAATACCAGTAGCAGTTTTTTCATAAAGATTTGTATAATTTCTTCGGAAAACCATTCTTATTTTTTGAACTTGGATAATACGTTGGATCTTCTTATACTTCAGTGGAAAATGTAAATATTATGTAGTACGATGCAACTTACATGGACACACAATATACGAATAACCACATAAATCAAATAGTTCATTCACTTGTACGCAAAAGTTTAAATGCGGTATAAACTCAACTACTATATGAAAAAATAACAAAAAAAATTTTTAAGGCAATATATTGTTATCAAATTTAGCTTAAGTTGCAGAAATGGATTTGGTGATGATGAGACGCGTGAACAACATTAGCAGCATAGGAAAATCAAAATTTCTTTTTCTTGAAAATAAATCCATGTGTCTTTTGGAAAATTCTGATGGTTGTATAGCAATAATTAAATCTTTA
This sequence comes from Eudiplozoon nipponicum, assembly GCA_029291075.1. NCBI lineage: Eukaryota > Metazoa > Platyhelminthes > Monogenea > Mazocraeidea > Diplozoidae > Eudiplozoon > Eudiplozoon nipponicum. Next base: position 47,007 of record JAQBSW010006529.1, on the reverse strand, counting down.
CGTCCTATATGTGCGTTCATTTTATTTTAACTTTGGTTTGTCCTTCCTAATTTATAAATACAATTAATCTGCATGAAAATGCTTTAGATATTACTCTGCTATTTTTAGAATTTTAGCCACGTCTATCAATGGTACTCGAGGCCAAAGTTTCAAGGGCCTTCGTTAGTACAAAATTCTGCAACACATCTCTGCAAAAATAAAGAATTTATAAAACATTTATAATTAAACTGACGTACGATATATTACTTAGTTTTATAAATGCTTCTTCCTTCGATTTTTTCAATTGATGATTTCAGTTCCTAAAATTAATTTCAAAGATATTTTATTGCTCTCGTCTTTATATCCTCAGAACTACATATTCTTTGTTGTGAGAGAAAATATTTGTAGCGCCCATTTTCTTATATTCCTCTCTCAAATATATAGTGGGTAAAGGGCATAATACCGGCTCCTACTGATGAGTCGCCAGTAAGCACGAAGCGAATGTGCCCGGGGTTCTACTTTCTGTTCATGCTGTCTTCGATTTATCCTTCTGGTCATAATTGAACTAATTTGTTACTAGGTGCGCAAAACTTAATACATAATTAAATATTTAAGCAATTGTGTATTAGTAGCTGAACACCTAATAACAAATTATTTCAAATGATATCATAAGTGTACACCAAGAATAGCGTGAACCTTTCATGCTTAAAAGCGACATATGAGTAGGAGCCGGTAATACGTCCTATATATACTACAGATTTGGTAAAAAATGTGTGACATTTGAATGATACAATCTCCCATACAATAGTGCATTTTTGAAGTAATAAATAAAACTTCCCATAAAGTTTTATGCAATGCAACTTTGAAGTCAACTGTCCATATACTTTAATCGAATATATAAAGGTTATGGGGCGTAGTACCCGAACCAACTGATAGGTTGCAATTAAGCACGAAATGCGTGTATGCATGAGATTATACTTTTGGTTCATGCCGAATGTGCTTTATCTTTCCGGACATATTTGAACTAATTTGTTGCTAGGTTCGCAATAGCTAAAACAAAATATTATTTGCCTACCTCAGAGCTGCGTTGAATAATGTTCACAAATTAAAGAAATTCGTCGATTTTAAACATTTTAATTAAGACCAGCAGTTTAACTATCTGTGAGCACAACAATTGCGAAAATGCCTAATTCCAATTTATCCTTTTCCATTCTAGGAAGATGTTATGCTACATCAATGACCTGTATTATAATGTCAAATTTGACATAGAGCTACATTTATGATGAGTGAAATTTGAGGTAGTCAGTGTAGCGGTAGAGTAGACATAGCTGAGATTTTCGCTAGTAAAATTTTCTTATTTATATAATAATTATATTTTATTTGTTAATAAAATAAGTGATTAATACATAAAATATTAGGCGTAATAATAGTAAAAGTTTCAAACATCTAAAAGTATCAGTACGTGAAGAATTCCCAATAAGGACGAAACCGGTCTACTGGATAATATGTCTTTCCTAAATTACACAATGCTTAGTTAAAACTGATAAATGTATGTATATACTGGGACTGCTGCTAATATCAAGATCGCAATCTTTATTTAAATAAAAACATGCGCATTTCTATGGATGGCGTCTTTATATGAAATATACACATAAAACAGCACAACATACGTTAGACAATTCTGATGTTTGCAGTGAAGTATACATTTGAATTGCTAAAGAAACCATAACGAATTTTTGATAATAAAAACAAAATTCAGTATAACAAATTGTAACGACACATCGACTTGTTTTTAATTAGTGACAACTTGGTTTCAGGTGTGTTGGTAAAATGGTCATAACCCACGAACAGGTAAATGGAATTGAAATACTCGGATAGTAGACAAATTTGTGGGAAACCTTGGCTAAAGGATATGGTGATCGGAGGTGCTGTCAGATAGAATTTGTTGACCATTTGAAAGGAGACCATGTCAGGAAGGCACCAGTAGATGCTACTCTGAAATTGTGTCATATTATCGCATTAATTGTTTGGTCTGAGTTGTTTTAAGCGCAAAAGAAACAGTTAAAGTTGTGATGAAGCCAAAAGACGATAGGACAATACCTGGCGCTAATAACCAGGAATGTGTCTGAGATTCAGTCCTCTGAAACAAGATTTGTGGCTACATAATACCTGGTCATTATATGTGGAAATACAATGCGTAAAAGTGTCGTGCCTAGACCCATCCCTCTTAACTTGATGTATTTGAAGGTAATTTACTGTAATTAGGTGTAATCTCCATAAAAACCATGGAATCAACTGACACCTGGTGAATCGAGTTCTATAGCGGCGAAAATAGAATGAAAATGTAAATGCAGTGGAATAGAGCATTAAACGAAAGATAGGAGGCATTAGTATGAAGTCTGTCGGCAATGCACCTCACTACGCTTTTAGTAGAACAGGGTATATGTAGCAATAACTGTGATACCGGGTAGCTAGTAATGAATTTCAAGCAAAAGCGTGCTCCATTGACAAGGTTTGGCAGCTCTAGACGTTGTGGCAGCCACATCATCTACGTGATTGAAGCTCGACATATATATATATATATATATATATATATATATATATATGCATACACATTACTAATTGATCACAACTCATACTCATAATTTAGTCGTAATTCGACCGGTGCTTTTAATATTATAATTTTTGTCGTTAAATTCATTATGATATTTTGGATCCAACAATTAAAATGACCATATTAATGTAGAACTGATTTTTTTACGTTCATCTAATATGAAAGAAATATGGAGGACATGAACAAAATGAGTTAATAACAATCAGGGCCCTCGTAGACAAGAGCCGAAATATTGAGCCAACACAGCATGGAGTATAATTGCATAATTGTGTGATTATGAATTTCACTACTAAAACGCGTTAACCAGCCAGAACCATGCAATTCAATTACAAGAATTAAATGGATACTGATAAATTATTTGTGTCGGCCGCCGTTTCATTTTTCCAATTAACTAATTGCTAAAGAAAGGTTGTACTTTGGTTTAAAGTGTACTTTTATTTCTGAATAAACTGAAATATTAATAATTATATAAGACACAGATTCTCCTTTATTTATATTGAAAACAAATAGCTATACAAGGAAGCAAACAAAAAATATTTACAATAAAACAATCATTGATCGCGAGGATGGCGGTAACAATTTTTTAAATCAAGTTTGTGAACTTGAAATAAACGCCAATCACATCGTATTTAACCAGTCGTCGAACAGCATAGCAAAACTACCGTCAGTCATGACTGGTTAAATACAATTGGATTGGTGTTTACTTGAAGCTCTAAACTTTATTTAAAAAAATCTATTCTTACTGTTAAATGAGCCAAGCTCCTATTCCAGTATGTGAGATAAACATGGTTGCAAACAACTTATCTGTTTATACACTTCTGCTAAATTAAATTATTTGTTCCATTAATTCGTTGGTAAATCATTGACGCCATTTAAAATTAGGAGGAAATTACTCTTTCACCACAAGATCATGAGAGAATCAGTTTGGGCGACTGGTCGGATATGTATGGCGTGCCTGTAGTGATAAAACACACGTTGACCACTACAATAGTTGCTTGACTGGGATTAATCCTGCTCTACGTCGGCGAAAGAAATCGATGCAATAACGATAAATGCAGTGGAGGCCAAGGCATGCCGAGCCATCGCACAGAGTGGGAAACCAGGAATGCGTTCAACAATTTCGAATGTGATATATCTTATCATTGGTTTTAGACATGTGGTCGTGAAAAAATAAATAGCTTAAATCACTAAATCGTATTTATAGAACACATTTTAGAGACTTCCTACTTTATTAGGACTGGGGAAGACATTCTAGCTGGTTTGGGTAGACGAAAATGGGCCTGCAGTACAGAAGATTGACTATGAGGACGAAATGGCTAAAGGATGTCGGAGTTAACCTTGCTGGTTCGAACAGTAGTTGATCACCACATTGCCAACCTACATCGAGCAACCAATACACGCGTGTATAGGGGTCATTGCTTCGCTACACTAAAGAAAATGGAATGCGCAGTCAATGATTGTTTTGGGAACAGAATCGCCACTGCACAATCCCAATATCACGTTTCAACCTTCCTGATTCATTTCCAAAGAACAAATTTAAAACAACGAAAGCAGATCATAGACATGTGTATACATATAGAGTTTCACCCAATTTGGAGGACAGGTATTCATTCGTCAAGATTGAAATATACTATCACGAAGGTATTTTGCATTTTCCCCTTCAATAATTTGTTGCTAATTTCATAAAGGGTGGTTTTTACAAAGATTTGATGCATAATTGGTTGCACAGCGCGGCAGCCTCATATAGTATACTTTTGCAGATCTTCTGCGATAAATTGATGTCAACTGTTATGCTATTTCTACGCGTATTATATGGTTGAAATATTTCTGAAAATTGCACAGACTACAGGTGAACTGATCATACGTGAGACGTAAACAGCTGGCATTTGTTTATCTCAACAACGATTATAACAAATTTTGTTAAAAAATCACCTTTTACTCATATTTTTATTAAAAGATGGTAAAAGGAATGATAGCATCTAACGGAATAATGCCAACACTAAAACAAATATCACTAAAAAGAAATATAAACAACCAAATAATAATCAATTTTGAAATAACACCAGTCATATTATTATTTAAGTTTTGCACAGTCCATAGACAAAATTAAAACATTCCAGGATAGTTTATATATATATATATATATATATATATATATATATATATATATATATATATATATATATATATATAGTATTTGTTAACCACCTCATAAGCAGTATGTGTATGTGTGAAATGTAAGAAAAATATATATGAAAGCCAAATTGGGACTGGAAGGAAACCTGCCGTCCGTTGAAGAAAATGTAATCACAAAAGGTTATGCAAACATAACAACTAGTTGAACAGCGAGGAGCAACCAGAATAGCACCTATATTCAAGAAAAAAATTACACGTCGAATGTTGTAGGCATACGCGCAGAAACTACATAAACAAAACAAGATAACACATCCGTGCACATCTGTGTTCGCATACAAAGAAAAATTTCCTAATGCCAAAATGCTCGCAGGAAAACTGCCAACCCAGCATGTGATTGCGTTGCCCCTGCGTGTTAACTCCCTCGATAAATTGACAAAATAATGAGATTTCCACAAACATTCTGCTGCTTAGGCCACATTTACATATCTATTCATACAGCGACGCTATACATTCACACACACACACACACACACACACACACACATATATATATATATATATATATATATATATATATATATATATATATATAAGTTGGTGCATAATTGGATATGCAGCGCTAATTTACTAGCTACTGACTAAAGGGACCAATGCACTCATTTGTTCTTTTTGCTATTTTACATATTTTTCCTACCTCTGTTATGTGTAAAACAAGTTCCGCTATTCTTTACTTATTAATTAGCGCGGTATCCCGCAGCGAACAACCCCAAACACTGTCCAGTATTTGGTGTCGAAATTTATTACTAGGCGCAGAATGCACACTGGTAACAATTCGTAGAAGTTCGTAACTCAACTGGCATTACTTCACTCACTAGAGCGTGTAACATTGCTTCATTATTTACAATGAATGTCGATTTTATAATTTCTGAGCTATTGTTAAAATAATGTAATCGGCTAAGAATTTCTTCTAGGCTTTTCAACTACGAGATTCAACTTAATACTTGAAAATCTTCTCCTTGGGTCGGAATTACTTATTTAATTCTCCTGAGTATGATATTTGACCAAATAAAAAATTTTGAATTTTGAATTGCCTGATTTTTACATTTTATGTAAAACCAAATCATAGAAGAAAGAAAAGTCCAACATTAGAAGGCGATATCTAAACAAAGTTAATGTCTAGGAATTTTGGACAAATATTACGTCTATTTTTAATCTCCAATAACAGAACTAAATTCGTTTATACACGGTCATTAGTCGTACTAAAATATTCTCATTATATAATGTAGCTTTACAAAAATTGTGCTCCAAAATCATGCATTACGATACTGAACAAAACTGACCAGTTTTCCACGTTTTAGATTTTTCTACCTGAACTGCTATTTTGTATATATGAATGGAAATATATTTCGTTATATTTGGATTTCACTATCGTAGAGACTTCAATTAGTAAAAACAAAGAATCTAAACCAAATTCCCTTCGCGTGATTGTGAAAAGGCAACCTGCATTAATGCACATGTGCGTACATAAATTTATTTGGCAATATACGACAAGCTAGCAAATATTTAGTAAATTAATGGAGTATATGAATGATCAAGTTTCGACCTTAGTTCACCACGCATTTGTGAGTTTCAGGATAAACGTTAACCATTTAACGGGCAACAGTCACCCTCGAAGAATAGCTATTATTTTGTTTATTATCTGTGGTTATCAAGTGTTAATTGTCGCTCAATTCATGCCAAAATTTGGGGTTTGCTTCCTTCGTGTGTGTCCGTTAAGGGATCTCTATATGCAGAACAATGTAAATTGAAAATAAAAATAGACACATTTGTACACACGTACAGGCCGAGTAATAAAACTTACAAAAAATTCCACTGAAATAATTGTTGTATATACAAAGTTCTCTAGAGAAATGCCATCTCTTACAAGAAAGGAAGTTTTCGAAGCTGTTTATGGCTTCAAAGCTATTCTCGCTTACTTCAAATTTTTACAGTTGGATGACAGGACATAAAAGAGTACCTGGACTGACCTATGCAGCAACGAATAATGTATAACATCATTCAATATTGAGGCTCAATTCAAGTCATGTTTTATATCCCAGAAAAGTCAGTAATTGATTCAACTTCTCTTATCGGATAAGGGTTTAAGTAGTCAGAATTTGTTGTCGTATATTCTTAAAATTGCAACGTCAACTAAATAACTCAGAAGTAACATATTCAAATCTTATAAAATTAATATATACCGTTAAGGGTTGAAAAATATATTTTGCACGTTTGTCTAGTGAAACAAAGGGAACATATACAGGTGACGAGTAATCGTGCTGTTGATTAAAGAGAACCTACGTAATCATGAATTTTAGGGTGGCCTCGTGGTTAGAGCAACAGAGTCTGAAGCACACATGCCCAGGTTAGAGCTCTGTCCGTGGTATATTCAGGGGAGCAAGTGAAGAGTTCTCAATAAGGACGAAGCCGTACAACTAGATAAAATGTCTTTTCGGCATTATACACCGATTAATTTAAGTTTAAAATTAAATGTATAAAATTGGACTGAGGTTTATAACGAGAATGTGACCTTGATATAAATATTATATTTCTGCTGCCATTGGAGACTTTGTTATTTGCAAAATATAAACTAAAAACTACGCAATTGTAAAAATGGAAACTATTTGGCAATTTTTTATCAGACTAATTTTAAATTCATACATAATGTGTGAAATATTAACACGGTTGGAAGACGCATATCTGATTGTCAAAGTTTGGTTCTCGTTAGTCTATGTTAAATATAAATTTTCGAAACGCGGCAGTACGTATTTTAATGATTTACGGCGAAATAAATATTAGATTGACAAGCATTTTATTTGCGAAAACTTTATTTCCGATTAGAATAGTTAGGAGAGCTCGCACGGTCAATGAACGAATAATTGTTAGAGCACCAGATTCCGAAACAATCCTCGGCAAATACTGGCCAGAACGTGATGAGTTCCCAATAAGGACGAAAGCGGTCTACTGGATATGTTTACTTTTCTACACTATACAATACTTAGTTGATACGGCCAAATTTATGCACTCAATGGGTCAGGTGTTTATAGCAAGATCGCAACCTTGATTAAGAGTAATTGAACGATTTGAATGAATCTAGAGTGAGTTGCAGACAAATTATAGTCAGAAATGTACGGGAATGGCACAGCCGTCATGCTGGGCAAGTACACTGTGGTCATGACAACTAGAGGCTGAAGCCGCCTATCTGATTTTCAATGAATTATATACAAAATGTTGTTAGATACTCAAAAATCGGTTAATTACTTTAAAATGATCATGACCATTGACGGTCGACACGCATCAGTGCGTGGATCTGATGAGAATTAATATGTTGTGTGATCAATTCAAAATGGGATTCGTAATTACGGTATATCCACAAACTGTAAAGAAATAATTTTTGTGACCATCCACTTAATCAATCGAAATATGCTAATAATACAGTTCATCTACCATATATTTTCATTCATTTTTTAATGAAATTGTTATTAAATGAATCAATTGCGCCACTTATATACACACAGATATATATATATATATATATATATATATATATATATATATATATATATATATTATAATTATAACCTAAATATTGCCGAGATAAAATATGACATCCATCTAATGGACCGCCGTTTCGTTTGTTTAGTGAAACTTTGTGGAGAGGAGTTAAACCCGAAAACCTTAGTTCAGAAAGATGAAAATTGTCAACTGTGTTATTAGATCCGCGGATTGAATTCTATTTTAAGTTTCATATAATTTATTACGGATTAGTCTCGCGTATATATTTATATATATATATATATATATATATATATATATATATATATTTGTTTATAAATGTATTTATATGCGGTTAACCCACTGTATTTTCTGTTCATTGATTGACAGATAAAAAACTCTCTGTTAATGTTTCTTTGTATTTATAGTACAATAGGAAGTTCTAAACATTGTAGACTCCCTACTGAGTGTCATACCCAGGGATATAGGAAATATAGTCATTTAACTGGAATCATGCACACACCAAGCGAAGCCATGTATATTGGAAACTGGCGGAAAACCGATTTCCTGATTTTGCGATATGCATGCAGAAAATTACGGCAATTGCATGAGAATTATATATATATATATATATATATATATATATATATATAATTTAGTATATTAAACAAGGGAATTATGTGGAGAGAGAACAAGGATGCTACAGATACTTGATGGCTTCATGTATGGGCCGGAACTAGACCACACAGTTACCATTTGAAAATTTTTTAACTGTCTCCTAATTGATTGTCGCCTAAACTAAAAAACAAAAGTAAATAAGCCTTTTTGCTATAATGTGAACAGTCGCCCGGTTTGCTTTTAAATGGCAATCAGATTTCGTACAAGCCTCATATGGCTTCATGGATGCTGATAATCCATGCTAAGAAGTTTTTTGTACACAATTTCCTGTATACAAATTTTATCTTATATTTATGTTTATATATATATATAGGTATATATATATATATATATATAGCTACTTGGTGGGACACGGGTGTGTGCTGTTATGCACAGTTCTATTTAAAATCTATTACACTCGAAAGGCTTCGTCCTGATGACCTATTGTGTTTATAATTGACAGATGAAAAGTAGCGTTCGACATTTTTTTTTGTTCTGCAACCATAATTTAGGTAGGATTAACCAACAATTGAAATTGGATTGAGCCATATTTTGAAATATTGATTTCTATGATTTACGCATTATAATTTTAATATATACGTACATATTTATAATTAATAAAAGTTGTATATGGAAGTCTGCTAAAATAAATATGTTCCGTAGTTTAAAAGAATAAAATGTAATTTAAAAATAAGTGCTATAACAATCTTCTCAATCAGTGATTTCTTATTTAAATATGGTGTTTTCGCAGCTTTCCTTTGCATTCAATTTTAGATAAGTTAAACCGATTTTTATATTTATTTCTTCATCATTAGAGAATCTCATGTAGGTTAACTAAAGATATCTGTAATCAATGATCCAATTGAGATTTATTACTGGCCAATTCGAAACGATCTTCCATGAGGTAAATGTAGTATAGGCACCGTCCTAATATATTTTTAACTGAGTGCGCTCTTAGAGGATATCTGTAGATTGGACATGACATTTAATTAATGAAGCTACGTTGTGCACGGAATGTTTCAAGGAAAGTGTCATACATTTGAGAAGTGATAATTCGCACCCGAATGCAAAATACTTAATAAAATAGGCTTCAGTTCAATGGTACACCACTTAGGAGCCCTAGAACTAAGGTAAAACAAAATCCTTCCATTGTACAACAGTCATTGATTTCACAAGTAGTGATAAATTTTGAACAAATCAAGTTTGCGAGCTTCGTACAAGCACCAATTCAAAGGCATCTAACCAATCGCATGCTAATAGCTAAAGTATGACGGTACACCCGAGCACTAAGAATAGAAACGTAATTGTATATAGTAGACGCGGAAAATTCTAATAAGGCTTTGAACTATAGTTGTCGTGCCTAAATTTCAGAATTTCCATATATAACTTAGAGGTTGTGGTTCAATGGTTATTAGTCAGTACTCATTAGTCGTACTCTGATTAGGAACATTGAATGGCGAAACACGCTAGTACGTGCATTATTTTTTATTTAAATAATAGATAAATATGTTCCGATAAATAAAGGGAAGTAGGTACAAAAGTTTATCCACTGAAGCACCATCCAGACTAAGTAGAGTCATGGGAATTGTATTTGCAGGGCCATCGACTTTCGATATTGAAATCTAAAATTATATATAAATTTATTTATAAATAAAATGCCGATAAGGCTTGTAAAAGAGCTATAATGCTGGTGATATGTTGATTCTATAAGAATTTCTTTTTGTCATAAAATTATGGCATTTATAATGATTTTTTTAGTAAGCTTATTCTTTTGCTTTAGCCTCACTTTCATTTGAAACGCTTTAAGATTTATTATTTATTAGAGCTTTGACATACATGTCTTTGCAATTAGAAGAACGAGATTCGCTTTAAAATTGCATGTTGATACAGTAAATGTTAGATAATTAAACACAAAATCAAATAACGGAGCCAAAAACGCAAAACTGCAAAATTTCACTGAAGCTGAAACCAATCTCACCAAGACAAGAGTTTAAATAATGAAGTTGAATGGACATCAGAAACAGGAATATTTCATGCTAAAATTTATTCCGACATTGCTACCAAGTATGGAGATATTTTAAGTCATCCTGTGTAGGGCACTATCACACAAAGTAAACAAAATCCTACGTTTACATTTAATGGTCATTTCTTCCAAATTCTGTGCCGCATTCTCGACGCAAGATATTCCGCACCATCTAAAGGGCAATTCGCGACATTTGTAGACTTTCAATAATGCAATTTATTAACAGTTAATGTGATTAAACGAACATTGGTTGCGCGGGTGGTGATAACTGTTACTATAATCAAGGTTGCGGTCATGATATAAACACCTGATCCATTAATTACTTACATATGTTAGTATAAAATAAGAATTGTATAGTGTAGAAAAGGCAATTCATCCAGTAGACCGGTTTCGTCCTTATTGGGAACTCATCATGTACTGGCCAGAATTTGCCGCGGACAGGACTCGAACCTGGGCACGTCTGCTTCGGAACCTGGTGCTCTAACCAACTTCTTTGCAATCACGTAGAATTATTTGAAAATGTACCAATATACTGTGAAGTTAATTAATTAAATTAAGGTTGCGATCTTGATATAAACACTTGCTCCATTATTTACATATTTTTTCAGTATAAAATAAGCATTTTATAATGTAGTAAAGGCAAATTGTCTAGCAGACCGTTTTCGCCATTATTAAGAACTCATCATGTACTGTCCAGAATTGGCCGCCTAAAGGGGTCGAACCTGAGCGCGTCTGCTTTGAAAACTGGTACTCTAACTACTGAGCCACCCTGTCGCATAAACTACACACAATTTCAGTTACATGCTAACTAATGTTTCTTAGATAGCCATTCCTTTAGATGGAGCCTATATGTCATAAATTTCTACTTAAATTTCCAACTAATTACTCAAAATCTGTCATTATAGAACATACACCACACTAACTAACATTTATATAATTAAATGAACATTGTTTGCGCGGTCGGTGTTAACAATTAATTAAATCAAGGTTGCCATCTATATACAAACACCTTTCTCATTATATACATACATTTTCAGGATAAATTTAGCATTTTATAATGTAGAATAGGCAATTAATCCAGTAGACCAATTTCGTCCTTATTTGCAACTCATCACGTATTGTTCCGAATTTACCGCGGACAGAGCTCGAACCTGGACATGTCTGCTTCGGGAACTACTTTATGAAATGCTTAGTCTATGATGACAAATGTTTGTACAAAATGGGACAGGTATTTATATCAAAATCACAACCATAATTAATTGATATCACCGCTCGCGCAACCGATGTTCATTTAATTATATTGCAAAGTTATCGGTTTTGAGGAAATCCCCAACTCAAAAATTTAATTAAACTGTCGGTAAGTCAATGATCGTGTCGATATTATACTCAAATGTGCGGATATTTCTACCTCAGATCAGCAAACCTAATATAAATAAAACATCATCGAACATTTAAATAGTTTAAGTTAGAATAGCCTTAGCGACTGTCTCATGGATGAGTTTCCAGGAATGCATACAGTAGAAAATCAAATTGTTCCGGATGAATGTGATTTAATAGTCGTTGAATTCATATCCCATACTTAACCGCTATATTCACAGTTGAACATACGATGTCTATTTCTACATCTCAAATGAATATCATGTACTAGTTTTTTTACTAGTTTCATTTCTAATGTATTGGTTGCTCCAGAACAAAAAATGAAACTCTTCCGAATGCTTATTTTGCTGACAAATAACTTTTAAGACAAATGCCCAAGGAAGCATACTTTAAATTTTCTAAATTGCAGAACAGAACTAATCTGGATTTCCGAGTGAGAATAGTTGAGTTTTAACTTTACAACTGTCTTACATTCCATTAGTTCGACTCCAGCGAAAATGATGCATAAATTGACGATAGATAATTCTCATTGTAATGAATAGTAGTTTTGTTTTGGTGTAGACTAACGGAAATGCAATCACTAGCCTTCATGTTTGGCCCTGATTTCGGAATTGCACAAATAATGGTATTTGTCTACTAGATTCAGTTAAAATTGACCAGATAAACGCCAGACATCACTGAAAACGATCTTAAATTGAAGCGCGATGTTTTTACATCAAACAAAGTAGGCGTGCTACATAACAGTACACAGTACTAAACCATAAGTAGCAACAAAAACAAACAAAAAATGGACCATCATCACCCGGCACAAATATCGTTTAAAAAAATGCAGATTAGACTGTTTCTGTATGCGTGCATTTATGCGTGCATAAAGCCACGTATCACTGGTTTACAAAAAAAACAGGTTGGTTGCTCATCAACATATCAGCCTGGTTTGGAGATTGACAGTTTGTCAAGTAAATAGGACAGCTTGGTTTTGGCTCGTCATGTTAGGCAACAAGGTAGGCTGTTCGTTTTGATGCACAGTTTCCTACCATCACTGTACACCCGTTTTCAATCGTATTTTTTGGTCTTCCTTTTAAACTGACTTAAAATCAGCCTTGGTATTTTCTTCATTTAGTTTTAAAATAACATAATGAATTGTCAGATATCTGGTTTACTGTTGAAGTTATTGGTCTCAGGTGACGCGCAAAACAACACGATTGTTTCAGCATAACTCTGTTTCAACATAGACATCTAGAGCTGCAACTGGAATTCAAACAAAAGACGTACCACTCTACTAAAAGGATTAGTATTAAAAGTGTCCTGAGAAATGGATTGACAAGGCAAACTTACTGTGTAGTTCGTCATGAACAGACGCTTTAACTATTTACATTATGAAGGCTAGGTAATCGGCCCACTCAAGCAATTAAATGACTACAACCACCGTTAATAGGAACTACGTGAACTTAGCCAAACTCTGTCTTATGCTCGATACACCTATGCTATCGGAACCAATTTGATGCTAAAATAGAGTTAAACGAACATTGGTTATGTGGGCGGTGATAACAGTTATTTTTTAATCAATGTTGCGAACTTGATATAAACACCTGACCTATTATGAACATGCAATTGTCAGAATAAACTAGATATTGTTTAGTGTGGAAAAGGTAATTCATCCAGTAGACCGGTTTCGTCATTATTCGGAACTCATCACGTACTATCCAGAATTTGCCGAAGTCAGGGCTCGAACCTGGACACGTATGCTTCGGAATCTGGTGCTCTAACAAATGCGGCAGGATGGTTCAGTGGTTAGAGCAGTAGATTCCGAAGCATACATGCCCAGGTTCGAGCCCTGCTCGCGTCAAATTATGGACAGTTCATAATGAGTTCCCAATAAGGACGAAACCTGTCTACTGGATGAATTGCCTTTTCCACGCTAAAAAAGAGTGTTTATGCCATTTAATGATGTTCACATTTTGTTTAAAACTTGGAAAGTATGCAAAGCTGTGCAATTTTTAACTACTATGCGAGGTGTACAGAAAGTCCTAACATATGATAAAAATTTTCAACTATTGATAATGCCAGGATGTGTCAGGTGAATTGTCTCAATAAGTAGGACATTGTAAATGATGCGCCGTTTTAACAACGATTGCATTCAATGAAAAAGATTTTGCGAAACTGGATTAATCGTAATTACTTGAACTGCGCTAGTCAAAACGCAGATCAGGTAATAAACGATTGCATTCACTCGGCTTAACAATCACGCCTTACAATGCATGGCTTCATGTTGACGGACGATGACTTCCCAAACACCATACTGAAAACCGGAGTTCAATTGACAGGCTTAAAACGCAGCCAAGAAAATGCAAATATTAGAAATTAATGTTCAACCAAGCAATAAAAATATGGAAGAAAATAATCCACCTTCAGTGTGTTGGGTACATTATTTATTTTATCATTTTCGTACACACAATTAAAGGTACTGTTTTACTAATTACATATTTTATTAAAATAAATTGCTGCTTAACATTCGCCACTTCAGCTAATTATCTTTTCGGATCCCATCAATAATCCTCAGGCTATAACAAAATATAAGTTCAGACAAATAATGGAAATGTGACATGTCATTTAACTCTTTTCCTTTTAATTTATGCAGGAGTATTCTGATTATAGCCAACTGACGTCTCACTAGATAGGCTTGTATTCGAGACTACTAGAGGTGAGAGCCACACATCTAATTTTGCTTTCCGTAAACATGTAATGCCGTTTGATTCTCGCTAGTCAGTTTGCCGTCGTACTCGGATTATGATCATGGTCGATCGAAACGCGTCAATGCGCGCGACATCCGGTCATTTTACTACGTTGTTCGACGCCTGGTTAAATAAAATGGGCTTGGTGTTTACTTCAAACTGGAAAACTTGATTTAAAGAATTGTTACCACAATCCGCGCAATCAATTATTGTTTAATGTGTGTATGTCTGTGTGTTTGTATATATAACTGGTAATTATTCATTTAATTATTATTTCAATTATATTTAGATCCATCCAATTGGAGAAGTACAGTGGATGAATATTTTTATCTCTTACATGCGTCTGACTAAATTGTAAAATTTTATACTATCTAAGATTATCTAAACAAAGGTAAGCTTAGTGGTTAGAGAGGGGACAGAGTAATTAAAATGCAACAGTAATATAATAATGCCAATTTAAGTGATTGAGAATTTTGCAAAATAAAAACGTTTAATTACGGTGCAACAAGAATCTTAAGAAAACTACATAACTAAAGAATGAGCCTTGTAGAGTAGAGTTGTAATTAAGCTAGGGTCCATCAATATGGATTTAACTCAAAAAGGCCCTGGATTTATAGCTACAATAAGATGAGATTTGAAGAACGAAATTTTGAAGAATGATATTGTAAATAATCGCTTAACTAGTAGTAAATGTATAAACCCACAATAAGTCCAACTAAATTCGATATTCTTAAACTTTTACTGGTGTTACTTTCCGATTCCAATTCGTGCAATCTTCTTCTCCTCCCGTTAGTTATTGCCGCTTTACAAATCGTACTTAGCGCATTTTTATCGTTGTTCCATTCAAAATAGTAATTCTTTATTAAATTTTAGTAGATTCCACAATTATTTTGACTCTCCGTGAATTGCGTTCACGTGTTGTTGCTTTGCACTACCAGTTTTGCAAAGATCCTATTGATTCCCATTTCCAAGTATGCATCGATCTGGTCTTCGTTTTGTCTGGGTGCGGATTCATCCCTTTCTTCCGAAGACTTCCACATTGCTCATACTAACTAACAGAAATGAGGTACGTACTAATGGGAATCAATCGGATCTTTGCGAAACTGATAGTGCAAAGCAACAATCCGCGAGCGCAACGGACGGGATCTGATCTAGAAACATGCCAATACTTAGATGAGTTTCTGTGTAAATGCATATTACCAACAGAAGTCAAACTTGCGATATTAGGATGGTTTGTTTAAAATGTAATAAGTTTAAACTTGCATAGATCAGTCAACGAGATCAGAAATTCGACTATCAGGGTTCAATTTCACTCATGAAAACTAAAACAGAAAAGCGTCTTTACACTTGTATCTCCCTTCATATTTCAGGGAAGCGCCTCAATGGTTATAGAATGAAGCAGAGCTCGAGCGTTGAAGATGTTTAGAAACCAAAAGACATCTGTTTAGTAAATGAAGTTCGTTGATTAAGTTTCCTTTCATTGAGACACTATCTCGAATGCGAAAATAATTTTAACCTGAACTTCCAGTTTGGACAATGTATGCGAGACCACTGTGAGCAAGTGCCACATTTATGCTTTTTCACAGCTTTTGCATAAGTTGATGTTTGAATTCCATTCATCGCGGCATTGTCCTGTACTGCTGATGACCTAGGAAGGTCAAATATTGCAAGTAAGTACGACTTACGGGGGTTCTTTCTGTGATGTGCGGCTGGCTAATAAAATGGATTTGTGTATAGTTAACGCCTGCAAGTTTGTTTCAAAAAGAGTTATCACTACTCACGTAAGCAATGCTACCTAAATTCATCAACTTAAACAAATGTGGCAAAAACTGTGAAATATTTTTTTTAGACAATGCCTAGAATATATGTAGCCACCATTCCAGTCAGATACACTTATTTTAGTCTACATGTGCTTAGAGACGCAGTTATGATTTTCCACACATTATATATTCGAAAGATTTCCACATGCTTAGCGGATGACTATGGAAGTTAGATACACGTCGGTTTGAATGAATGATTGTGTGTTTGCCTTTGTGCGATTGTTTAATTAAAATGGGATTTGTATTTAGAACAAATTTACAAATTTTATTTTAAATCACTTTGCTGAGTTGAAATCCAATGACAAATAAATTCAGGCGCCAAAATGTAAGTTTTAACATATCACAAGTAAGTGACAAACACATTTTTACAGTTAGGAAGATCGAGGCCACATACGGATTCTTCAATAACTGTTATTAAGCTGAAAGTGTAAATATAAATTATCCATCAGTATTCTATTCTTATCACAGCTCATCAAATAGCTCAGAGCTTTCATCTTTGCTGGCACCCTGGACAATAGCAGTAAGAGATGCTGAAGCCATCGGGGATTATTTTCTCTTACTTAGACGAATGTAGTGAAAAAGGCAATTCATCACGTAGTGTCCAGAATTTGCCGCAGACCGGGCTCGAAACTGGGCACCTTTGCATTGGAATTTGGCGCTCTAAACACTGGACCAACCTGTAGTGTACGGCAGGGTAGCTCAGTGGTTAGAGAACCAGATTCTGAAGCAGACGTGCCCAGTTTCGAGCCCTGTCCGCGGAAAATTCCGGACAATACGTGATGAGTTCCCAATAAGGACGAAACCGGTCCACTGGATGAATTATTTTTTCCACGCTATATAGTACTTAGTTTATACTGACGGATGTGTGTACTTAATGTGTCGGGTGTTTACACCAAGACCGCAAACTTGATTAAAAGTAATTGTTATCACCACCCGCGCAACTAATGTTCGTTTAATTATATGAATGTAGTGAAAGTTGCTAAGTGTTTCCATATTAACATCATTTAAATGGTACAGCTTCAGTTCAGCCAGGTAAAATTTAAGCAATGCTACTATGGGTGAATGATACATTACATTTTCTAAAAAAGAATATATAAATTGAATTTATATCCATTTTAATCGGATTTGCATCGTGTTCTGACGATAATGAAGGAGAATCAAAGGCGTCGTCATATAAATGACGTGTTTTGGCATGCTATTTAATTTGATTAATAGAAAATGTGTTTTGTGTTTTATTCAAGTCTGTAAATTTAAATTTTATTAAACAATTGTATCACTAAATAATAATAAAATTTGCTCGTCTGAGAAGCAAAGTTGAACTAAAATGAATATATTTCAATCTCAATAAAACACAGATCTCCTATTTTTCAAATTATTTTTACTATTATATGCAATGTCAGAGGATTGTTTAACTTAATAATTTTACTGGGTACAGGAATTCCTCTTATCAAAACCAAAATAGTAATTGTTCCATAGTAGAATTTCGACGCCTAATTAAGTTAAGCACAGATAAAATTTAATTTTTTATTAGTAAACACCGTTTATAATTTTTATAACTGACGCTAATAAATTGTGTTTCATTTTAAACAGAAAATGGATAGCTGCCTCATCTAATAGACTTCTAATTATTCTAATAAGATTTCAATTAGACATTCAATTCAACCATGTTTAATCTAGAACAACACACCTCATACAAACATAGAGCTAGCATGTTGCAAAAATTTACATTTAAAAAAGTGGACTGTTTTTTTAAAAAAATATAAGGTTAAGGAACACCATCTGTCTGAATTGCAGTTGTAAATTTATGGTAGAACAAAGTAGAATTCGTGTTTTAATATCTTCTACTATAACTATTAAAAGAACACATGAATTTTCTATGAAAGATTATAAGTAAATAATTTTTTTTCTAAATTCTTTTTACTGAAATTAAGTAACTAACCATCTTACTACTGCAGTGTGTTCCCTAATCTAAACTAGATTACTAAATTTGACGTCATTCATCAAGGCATTTGACTTCGGTATTCCAACGAATCGGGGCACTATTTCCATACACCTACACTCGTCTTACAGAGCTACGGTTTATCTCCTGTTATTCTTGCTTATTGAAAATATGTAACGAGTTTTGGGTTAATGTCGGCACCTACTAATTATTCAAATCAAACAAACGAGATTGTATCGTTTATTTATACTGACTTTGTTATACCAATTAGTCTTATTTGAACAAATTTAATTTAATGCACGCAGTAACTAATACATAATTGCATATATATATATATATATATATATATATATATATATATATATATATATTTCTCCGCTACATATAATACATAACTATTCTGTTTTTCATTGAATGATGTTGACCTGATGCCCTCTGTTCTCCACTATTAGTCTAAACAAGAACCATTAAATCTCTACATAAAATGCTGTGTGAAAATGAAGTGCTTCGTGTTTTTTACAATCAAGGTGGTTAGGCATCTATACGGTTTGCATGAGATCCTGCTTAATTAAGCCTCAGGTTTTAGCTATAAAATGCAAACTTTTCAAACGAAGAACATTTCCTAAATAAGAAAAATTTTCTGTTAATGTATGTAGTAATTATCTCAAAGAAACATGGGATTGGTTTATGGAATTTAGTCAAACCTTGCATTTCAAAATAATTACAAAGTTGAAATATATAGGAGCCTCATATCAGTTTTTACGAATATAGTGTACATAAATGGTCGTGTATTCAACACGGCAAGTCGTCTAACATGTGATTTCATAAATGAACGAATGAATGAACAAAAATCAGAATCTCATATACGCGTGATTATTATGCTTACTGGCTAGTTAGGAAAGGTGACCGAACTGGTAAGCTAGTGCTGCATAGAAATTATGCAGCCGACATTTCCAGTCAAGTTCAATGTATGCGAGACTGCTAGAGAGGGAGAGCCGCATGTCTAAATTTAATTTCCATATATATTCAATGCGGTTTGATCCTCGATAGTCAGTTTGCCGTCGTACTCTGATGATGATCATGGAAGGTAGTTTTGTTATGTTGTTCGACGACTGGTTAAATACAATGGGATTGGTGTTTATTTCAAACTCGCAAACTTGATTTAAAGAATTGGTAAGCTAGTTAGCAATACTAATGATTGCCAAGGCTATGTAAAAGGAAACTGAATCATTTTTAATTTTTTGATTTGTTGGTTCTGCGTTACAAAAATCAAAACCTACTGTCTTTATTATTGAAATTAAACAATAAATGGGTGTTTATTAAAACTGTTCGACTGAATATTCATAATATCCCCGAGTGACAGCCTTGGTTATAAGATTTTCACTCCTAGTCCTGCCAAAAAATTATTCATTTATTGATAGATGTGTTCGGAATTGTCCCTTCACCCTGTAGTCCTAAATAAGAGGTTAACTAAGAAATAAAATGTTGGAGTACCGATTTCAGTGGATGGTACACGACGGGTTAAAGCCTTAAGTATGACGGGTCCAGTCAGTATCCATCTATCAAGAAGACAAAAACGTTGTGCATCTAGAAATGAAGAATATTTAATATTTGCAGAAATACGAGTGCAAATCTCATTACGACATCTGTCATTCGTGAATAACAGTGCGCTTCAAGAGTCGTCCGACAGGATAATGGTTATTTAAATACAAACACCCATTATATCCTTACATTTGTCAGCGAAAACGAATCATTGCATAATGCAAAAACAGAAATTCATCCAACAGACCGGTTCCGGATTTTTTTGAGAACACTTCAAGTACTTTCCTTAATTCGCCACGGACATAGCGTGAAGATTTTCTAAAAAGGCTGAAACCGGTCTACTGGATGCACTACCTTTTCTGAATTATACAATGCTTAGATTATGCTGACACAAATTTATGTAAATAATGGAACTTGTTATTATATCAAGATGGCAACCTTGAATTAAATAACTGTTATCACCCCCCGTGCACCAAATGTTTGTTTTAGGACATTAGTTGTTGGCGGTATTTTCGTTTTTCCTTTTCATCTGTTCGTATCTCTTGATTCTGAAGACTATATTCCGTTAAAACTCAATTTATCGGATAATTGTATGAATATTTCTTTTGAATAGTGATAATATTTTTTATCCAATTAGCATTTAATGTCATTTTATGAATTCACGAAAGGGAGGAACGTAATATTCTTGATTATTGCAAACTTCAAATAAATGCTAAAATCAATCCCTATTGATTCTTAGAGAAATGGTAATAAATTAGTAATTTTACTAAAAAATGCACGTCCTTATCTTGAGATCTAGTCACGATAAAATAGAGATTTTTTTAAGTTGGCATGCAGCAAATGCCCCTGATGTTTCTTATAATAGAAATAAGTAGAATAACAGTGGTAAGAATTGAGGAATTGAGTTTTATTTCCTAACTGAAAACTTGTTAAAGTCACTGTGTATGTCCATTTTTAAAATCAAACTTGCAAGCTTGATATAGACACCAATCCCATTATATTTAACCTGTGGCCCAACATAGCTAACTATCGTCAGTCAAGTACTATTTTGCTTTCGTTATAAGTGCATTTTATTTTGACCCTCGCTAGTCAGTTTTCCGTCGTGTTCTTATGATGATCATGGAAGTTCGGCGTTACTAATAGTAATTATTCTTTGTTGTGCGAAGGACTAAATAAAATATGATTGGTGTATATATGAAGCTCGCAAACGTGACTTAAAGAAGGCGTGTCAATTTAATAAATGTTACTTAGAAGTGCAGTAAAATGTAAAAACCGCCGAAATTAATCGAGTGATAATTTATGTTTGGTATAAGATAAATGTTAATGATTAGGGGGGGGGTCATAATTAATCGTAATAACATACTTGCAAATATATTCATTGTTTATCGACCAAGAAAATCGAATTTTCAATATGCCCAGAAACTAAATATGTAAAATCAAAATGTACAAGTGTGTACCTTTCAAGTGTACGACCTCAGACTACTTACTTACTTTACTTTACTGCGGCTGACTCCTTTTGGAGGATAAGCCGGCTCCACATTTCATGGAGTTTCTTGGGAATTTGGTACAAGTGGTGTCCCCTCACCACTCGGCTTTTTGATCGAGGACGCACCTCTAGCCTTTGCACATCCAAGCGCAGTCTGCAAGGCAGCAGTAAGTTGCATGGTTGCCGGTGGCTGTTGAGAGCTCATTCGCCATTCGGAAGTACGGGGTACTGTCCAGGAGTCCATGTAATCCTGTGGCTGTTGAACCCTTTTGTGGCGGGGAACATACGCCGAGTCATGGTGCCGTCGTCGGGCTCATGTGGTATTTTATAGGAGATCCGATTGCCGGTCGGAGATCCACCACGCCCTGGTGACACCACCGCCATAGCCCCGTTAGCCCATGTACGATCGGCCATCGAAACATGGTTGACACCATCGTACCACGTTGAGGAGGGGCGTAGTGCCTTCTCTTCCAAAGGTAAGTAATCAGTACACATGCAACTTATGCACGCGTAAAATAACGAATATTATTATTGCTGAGTGTGGAATAGAATTATGGTTCGATATCAGCTAACTTGTTACTAGACATTACATACCTAACAGATAAATGACGAAAGGCCCGAGCTAGTAAAATTGTGAAACTGTTTGGAATTTTATACCTACATGTATGATTTCTAAACGAAAAAGATTTTATTCTTAAATATAGGGAATATAATATAGTACAATGTACAATAGGAGTTTCTTTTTAAATAACTAATAGTAATTTTATTTTAGTATTACTTTATTTAAATTTATGAGAGGAAAAAATATTTAATCTTAACTATTTTCACAACCAAAAATCGCAGCTAATTTATCTCATTATGGCAAAGTTTAACTTACTACGAATTTGATAATTCTGTTATACCGCATGTAACTCAATTTGTGTTTCCTTTTAGTTCAGATTACGAAAAATGTTCTATTAATAGAATATATGAATGCATTTATATGTCAATTTCATAAAATGATAATAATTAATAAAGTGCAAAACTTAACACAAATTTACAATTCTAGGTTATGATGAAAATAAAATTGTTTAGAGAGCTAATAAAGCAAAATAACGTCGTTATTCCTAAGCTTATATAATGCCCATTGCAGTTCCCTGTAACTGATGTATTCAAATATCATTGCAACGTTACAGGCAAAGATTTATTGTCGTGGTATGTATCCTATCAGGCCGATTTTGCAAAAAAGTTAATAGAATCTAGGTGTATTTGTGGTATGTATTGTTATAAAATATGAGTAAACTAGTGTACGTTTGTGAGGTCATTGTATATGAATATATATATATATATATATGTGTGTGTGTTTGTTTGCGTGTGTAGGGGAATGTATGTATGCACCTGATTAAAATTATAACTGTAAGTGATGGTAGTTTAACTGACATGTGTCAAGCGTTAATTGCTTTCCTCATAAGAGCAATTAGGTCATCACGTGAAAGTACAATCAGTGCACTCATTTAGGTAAACAGCTTTGTTAGGTCTACATCCAAATGGACATATTTGGTTTATGTGTACGTCGAGCATTATGCATAAATTGAATTTGAGACCTAGTGATCAGGAAAATAATAGTAAATATTTTTTCCGTTTGCAATCATATAAATGACGCATAACTTGATTAAGTCACGATTATTTGAAAATTGGCATTATTGATAATGCTACTGACAATTATCTGGAGCATAGTATTGATAGCACAAAAACGTATAAATGCATTGTTTATGCGTATACCATGTGTAAAATCATTATCATAAATGGTAATTAAAACGAGAACTTCGTTACACTGCTTACTGCACCAATAATGCAAATCTGTCATCAGTTCACACAATAACCTGCTGGGTTGGGGTTTGGGCGGGCTTTACTTGCTAGCTTTAATGATCCTTTTAACCTTATTAACCATCTAAGGTGTATACCTACAAGCCAGGCAGGTTTTGCATGTATAATTAGTCAGTATATTGGGAAGAAGACGGTTACACACTATTCATTAGATAATGGCACTAAACCTGGTACAAAAAATAGCATTCTCATTTCCTCTGCCTGATAACTCATTTAACCATTGAAACTCCGGTTGAACATTATTTTGTATCAATCACATTTCACTAGGATAAAGAGTAAACATACAATAAAAGTAAATGTAATTTCTAAACTGCAGATAGAAGAAAATATATTCAATATGTAAGGTCAACACGAATTCTGGTTTTGGTCCATTAAAATTGTACTTAGACGTGAACTGACAAAGTCATTACACCTAAAACGCTCTCAAAGTACTATTTCTCTCATGTGATAACAATAATTTCTAACATATGTTTGTTAATTAGACTCAAACATACAAAATATAATAGGCAAGAAGAATACATTTACAAATTAATTTTGTGGTCAGAGCCTTAAAAATTGCTATGCTGTTATGGATTATATAAACACAGGTCAATCCACGCTGTTAGTCACGTTTAATATTGTTCAGTTGTTAATTGTAAAAGAAATCAGGGCTTAGTAGATAGGTTTAATATAATATCTTTTGAAATGTATAAATTATTTCCTTAAATCAAGTTTTCGGGCTTGGGACAAACACAAATAACATAGTACCTAATTAAACGATCATTGGTTATGCGGGCGTTGTCAACAGTCATTTAAATCAAAGTCGCTATCTTGATGTAAACACCAATCCCATTGCATATACATTTTCCGTATAAGCTGATGGAGATTTTCCAATAAGGACATGATTTTTAGTTCATTTTCTGAAAAATTAATTTTATTAGTCAGGCACTAGGTAGCATAATACATTATATATATATATATATATATATATATATATATATATTGAGGGAAGGTTTTTCATTCTCTTCATGAACGAATATCGAATGATAATTGAAATAAGATCTTCAAATAGTTTCAAGTCAACTGTAGAAATTTTCTACCTAATTTGATCTTAGATATATGACCGCAATTGTATTATCATATTTCCACGATAATAATTCATTAAAACAGCTCTTTCGTATTTATATAATTAGTCAAATGCAGCGTTCATCACGTATTCAGTTCCTGTCATTTATCAATTCTGTTAATGAGGAGTTTGCTAAAAAATTGATACAACATCTTCCACGAGGCAAACTTGAGCTCGGATGTGTTGTCTGATTCTACTGATGAGTAATCAGTAATTATTTATATCAAGTTTGCAAACTTAAAATAAACACCAATCCCTTTGTACTTAACCAGTCGTAGCCAGTAAGTATGTGACAAACTTCCATTGGGTTTACACACGTTCTTATAAAATGTGATAAGCAATCGACTGAAGGAGGAACCCAAAATAGAGTCCAGAAATTAGTCTTAATAAAAGAAAACTTTGGAGCAAAAACTTGTGGTCCAAACAAGGATCATGGAAATATGCACGAAAAATAATTTTGCAATGGAACGGATGTCAATGGAATTCCAATTAAATTTAAATCTTGTTCAGAATATTTTGCAGAATATGAAATTTCATTATGCTTGCGTTTCCTATCTAATACTGTATGTGACCGTGTATCTTCAAGTAATTTTCAAATACACTGGGTAATTTAGACAGCCGATATAAAGATTTTTCAGTAAAGATGAGCCCAGGGTTTAGGTAATGGTTTGCGAATGTATTTTTAGGGATGTCAGAAAAAATGTTTCTTTTAATATACCATATATATATATATATATATATATATATATATATTATTGATGATGATGATGATGGGTGATATATAAAAATTATTGAGTCAATCTAAAGTACGAATATTGAAAAGCTGAACCTCATTTCTCTTAAAATCTTTCATCCAATTTTTCTTTACTTAAATTGCATTAAAATTATCTGTGTATAAAAATATTTATTGTTCTTTATACCTTAAAAAGCTGCTTATGAAGTGAAATTCAATGCAATAAATGTTACACAGTTCAGAATACATAAAGGTAGAGTTGCAATAGTTTGGCGCCAATTTAAGGTTGCGCTTCATTCATGCGTTCAATATATTCACTAATACAATTATGACTAAGTCGGTGAAAAATGAATCATTGTGCTCTCTGGATTAAATGGCCTAAACTTTAATACTACCACCAGCGCTACTACTAATGATCAAAATATTACTACGCTTAATTTTACAAACACTGCTTTTACTAATACAAGTTTTACTACTGATATTTAAATAATAATTAAACTAGTAGAAAGATGTTTTATTATTTTACAAATAATGCTGCTACAAATATTTTTACTACTTTTACTACTACTACTACTCTACTAATATTACTACTATTACTTACTATTAATTATCTTAATAATAATAATAATAATAATAATAAATATTACTTCTACTACTATTACCACTACTATTACTACTACTACTAATACTAATAATAATAATAATTATTATTATATTAATAAATGATATGCTGCGATAGGAAATCTGGTTTCTGATAACTCGTGATAACGATTTATTTATTAATACACATTTAAACCCGTTTCCTAAAAGAGCACCTCACGCTAAATCGCATGATCTTGTCTGCAGACTCGGTTTATTTGGAATTTAGTTTACGAGGGTTAACAAAATTTAATGTCCATTTTACATGCTCTATTTTGCCTCCAACTTACTGAGGAGAACAGCTTGATCGAATAAAGCGAATCGTTAAGCATTTCTTTATATCCATTCTAAACAAAGTAAAGGGAAACATTTTATTTCAATTCTCTGTTATCTTTCTTGTGAATAATGTGGCTAAATATAAAATCGCGGCTAAGTACGCATATATAATTTTAGATGAACAGTTGAGATGCAAACGAAATACCACAAAATGACCCCGTAAGTCAGAAATTCAGTTTCACTCAAGTCCCGATTTTTTATAGAAAGAAAAGTTGACATTTTAAAATCATCACGTGTTACAAATTAGCTGAATGTATTCGCCACCTCGTCTTCGTTACCAAGTATACCACTACGGTCGATAATTGAAAATGCATACATAATATATAACGTGCTTTAATTAAAAGCAGCACAAGATTACATCTAAATCAGGTTTTGAATATGAGACAATCGGATAAGGTGCTAACAATCAGTATATGTGAATTACAAAGATGTGATAGAACCGCATTTCCAGTTGAACGAAGAACAAGTCAACCCGATCAAAGACAAAACAAAATTGGAAATTGTGAGCAATCGGATCTTTGTGTAACTGCCCGTGTACAGCTATTACCCGCGTACGCAAAACGCGGCATTGGAAGTATATGTGAATAGCAGGTCGACTGTGCCCCACACTTTTTATAGTTCAGTGACGAATCAAAATGTCTACATAACGAAAAATACGCCCAAAAAGCAATTGGTGGCTCATTTTTAAATCAACACTTTAAAAATGGGTACATTGCACTATACCTTTTGCACAAGCGATGTATACGTTATGTAATGAATCGGATATTATGTTAAATGTTTACAAGTATGAAGTGGTTGCCCACCATATTATATTTTCTGCCATAAATCTAATGTAAGTTACGGAACACGATATATCAAATTTTATCTTCGCCCACTATAAGAAAAAAACGGAGTCCAGTCTACCAAGGTATGTCACCCAAAAGAACCTGAACCCATTAACTAAAAAATCACAGATTTAGCGTTGGACCACTCGAGGAAGAAACAGCGATAGGAGAGAGTGCACTCTGCAATTGATGGCATAAGTCATACAAGGTACGTAGTTGGTAGTAACACCAGTCAAGAGCCTGTTTACTTTCTCTGAAACTAGTACGTAGGGTAAAGAAGTTGATATTAGAAATCACCAAAATGAACAAGGAATAATAATTTGGTTGCAACAGAGGGATGCATGTGTCCCTTTGGTATAAGAAAAGTTCATTTTAACGTTGCTGATACAATTAGCTAGGATCTGCTGGTTCTTCAGGCCAGAAACTAATATAATCACGAGACTATGTTCTCAACTGCTGACATAACTTATAAATTTCTAAATCTTATTTTACAGTGTTTAAATATAATCAAGCAATGATTTAAATTAGGATTGTTAATAAGAATTCTACAAATCAAAATTGCGGCCGAAAAGTGAAAAACCTTCATGTAAAATATCCCATGCAGTGCAATAAATTAAATAAGAAGCAATTACAAGTACTGATGCATTTTTAGATTTTCCTCATTACTTACCTCACGTAGATCAAACTCGCATGGTATAATTGTCTTGAAAATAATTGTCGGTCACTTTAAAGCCTAGTCGTCTCACTTGAAATAAAGAGATCGAGTAAATCTGTTGTAAAACAACAAGCTTCACATAGTGATGTGATTCACATCTGTTAATAAGTATTTTGTCAAATGAAATACTTTCAGTATTTCTTATAAATAAAATATTATAGTTTCGTACATCGCCATAAAAAACGTGATTGTCAAGGCACAAATTATTGAGTAAATAATTTGATAATAATTCCTGCCCACACAGCAGAAGAAGAAACAGTGCCAAACCATTCAAATCACATCCACCTCCAGTAGTGAGGAAGACGTATGTTGTCGAGAAGAGGGCAAATGTATGTGAACGCAGAAATTTCGTTTTAAAGCTGCACTTTAGACATTTAAGACATGAAACAATGGCCAGGACAATTTGAAATTCATCAGTATATGTAAATTAAGTTTATATATATATATATTACTGTATATATACTGTATGATGCGATAGATACTATATATATATGCATAGTATGTATATAGGTATGCGATACCTAGTAACAATTGTACTTCAGTTGTGACCAGCCACGATAAACCAAAGGCAGCATGAACGGAACAGGTGTGTCTCATGCACATTCGTTTCGTAGTTGTCTGGCGACTCGATCAGTTGGTGCTCGGAATTACGAATAGAGAAAATTACGAAAATCTATACAAATCTTATTTGTAAATAAGTAACTGCAGTATCTTGCACGTTATATCTGTAAAAGTATATGTTTTAAATCTCCAGAAACTAATCAATATATATGGTTTTAACAAAGCAACAAACGAAATAGTCTAACCTAGTTGACTGACAGTTCTATCGTTTGGCTCGACGAACACTTTTTATTCATAAAAACATAACTGTTTAACTACTTCAAAGCAAGATGTCTGTCAAGAAGAGAATTCACATCATGCTCTAAATGCCAAATTGGACTGTTATTTGTTATAAATTTCTCCAATTCTCACTCTGCTGTTAAATTTTTGCATAAGTGCAGTAGTGGTAAACAGGATGCAATGAAATCAATCACGCATAGTTTGTACTTTTTGATATATGAAAGTAATTACCTCATAGGACCAAAGTTATCATGAGCACGAAGTGCAACGCACGCAGCGTAAGTCTGTCTACTCATTAGGTCCTATCATGTCGGAGTTGGCAAGAAGCTCCGAATCTAGGGATAAACACCTATTGAACAAAAACAAGTTGCTCTATCATCCTATTATCAATCCCTCCTCGTAATATTGCGAGTCAATTCCCGTCCAACCAGTCCGGCTTGAACGAATGCCTAAGTCAAAATGAAGAAGAAAAGACCTGGAGACGGTCTAATTAATGGGACTTGTAGACTTTCAGACAGTCAATCTGTCCAGTTGCACTACTGCATACTTGTTATCTAAGCAGATGATTCCAGATAGCAGTAATAAATGAATTGCCTTTTCTACATTATACTGTACTGTATAATGTACTGTATATACATTTATACTGACAAATAAATGCAAATAAAGGATCAGGTGTTTATATCAAGAGCTCAACCTTGATTAAAGTAATTGTCATTACCGTCTGCACAGCCAATGCTCGTTTAATCAATGCTTTGTTTGCTTAAAAACGATTTTGTTACAATTTACAGCTTCTAGCCCGGGTCGAGTCCTGACCGCGGAAAATTCTGGACAGTACGTGATGAGATCCGAAGAAGGACGAAACCGGTCTACTGCATGAATTGCCTTTTCTACACCATAAAATACCTAGTTTACAATGACAAATGTAAGTACTTAATGGGTCAGGTGATTATATCAAGTTCGCAAGCTTGATTAAAATTAATTGCTATCATCGCCCGCGCACCCAATGTTCGTTTGATTAGAAAAAGACAATCTGATTTGTAATCGCGTATTAATCTAATATTACTTGTGCTATTTATATAATTGATTATTAAGACGATGTTTGCGAGCATGCGATAAACAAAAATATAATTTTTGTACTTGTAGCAAGAACGCCAACACTTACTTCAACTGTATATACTGATGTAATTTGACGAAATATAGTTTTGCTATGAAGCTTATACAATTATAAAATTCTCGATGGCACGGGTGGTGATAAAAATTATGCCTAGCCTTGATCAAAAACCGCAATGCACATATATGGAAAGCAAACATAGATATGCAGCTCTCACCTCTGTTAGTCTCGCATACATTGCACTTGACTAGAAATGTCGACTATGCAATTTCTATGCATTCACGAACATTAGCATTTTGCAGATTTCTCCACATTTACAAATGTTATACAATTAAAAACATCATCGAACTGCGTGGGTAGTGATACATAAACTACACAACCATAAATGGCAAACCTATTTTCTAAAGTTGTTCCTTGACTTGTAATCTAGTTAAAGTTGTCAATTAGACAAACTTTTATTTAAATCCAGGTTGCGAGGTTGCTATAAACACGAACCCAGTTATATAAACATTTATCAGTATAAATTAAGCATTATATAATGCAGCAAAGAAAATTTACAAGCTCCGAAACCAACGTGTCCATGTTCGAGCTCTGAACAAGGTAACAATTCTGATCAGTTTTGGGAGAATTCCCAAGAAGCACGAAAGCATTCTGCTTGAGTAACCGCCTTTGCTACATTCTGAAATGCTTAGTTCTTACAGCCAAATGCATATATAATGGAATTAGTGTTTATATCATGGAAGCAAATTTTGTTTAAATAGTTTTTATCAAGATCCGCGCAAACAATGCTTGTCTAATTAGACAAACTTTTATTTACACTGCAAGCAATTTTTCTATAAACATATGCTGTATTCGCTACGAAAAGTAGCAAAATGTAGCAATATATGCCTTGTCGTGAAAAGTATATCCTGGGCTTCCATTTGCTTTTTTTAATTAGCGGGTTTTCATGATATATATATATTTGTATATATATATATATATATATATATATATATATATATATCTATGTAGATACCATATAGAACCATATAAGGCCATATATATATGCATAAGACTATCCCACAATAAACGATAAAAAATGGAAACGAGCGAAATTTTAGATAAATAAACTAAATTGAATTTATTAAGGATTCATAAAATGATTCAAGCCTACAATACAAATAAACGCGTTAACGAGAAAGAAAATATTAAAGACAATAGTAAGGATAATAATTAAGATATTTTAAAGGCATTAATAGACCGAGAATAGAATAAAGCAAAGGAAAGGAAGAACTAAAATGGGAAAGGTAGAAACATGAGAGTAGGAAGAAACCGAGAGAATGAGGAGATGGATATGATAGCAAGAATAAGGCACAAACGCACGCAAAGAGAGTAAGCTAGCATGACTAAATGAATCAATGGATTGAGAGTTTGATACACAAATAAACCCAGTCGTAGAGACGTATTTATTATCAGTAAAAAACTAAGAGAACACGATAATGTAACTCGGTTTAAAATCGCATAGAGTAACTAATTAGCATACATCAAAATCCCAATTACTTCTATTGTCGCTTCAAAGCTTTTGCGTACACATTTCATTAGTACCTATTACTCGAATTAGGCATCTAAATAGAGTTAACCTCAGTTTTTTCTACGTGTTTGTGTGTATACACGCCTGCTCAAGTTAATTAACTGTTAGAGGCAGCACACCATTAGATGAAACTGATTACTCCCGCCTTTAAACCTGTCTACTCATCGTTACATGAGTCATGCTTTGAAAAATATGCTCAATATCTTTTCGCACGCGCAGACACTATTTCTATTATTCATCTATTTAACACGACACACATTCACACAAATGCAATATAGACTCAAGGACAAACATCCTCCAATTAGAAGGTCAGTCTAAATTTTTAAAAAGTTGTTAATATATGTGTAAATTATATTTGGTTTAACTTTCAATAGGATGGGTGCTTATTTAATCACTGAAAATTTGACATGGCTTGGCTTGCTAAAGCTCGTTTTTAACACGATCTGCAGCAAGATTTCGAGATTTAGTGCCCCTTTATCTTAATTTTTAAGGTTAAAACACGTGAAAAAAATTTAGTGGTTAAATCAATTCAAAGTTTTTCCTTCCACGTAATTATCGATGCCAAATGAATGAATTGCCTTTTCTACACTATACAATTCTTAGTTAAAATAATGACATATGTAAGCAATTAATGGGTCAGGTGCTTATATCAAGACCAAAACCTTGATTGTAATAAATAAAATGTTGGTCAAAGGAATAATAATCATTGAGGTATAGCAGAGTAGACGCAAGTCAATATGTTGTTCGACGACTGGTTAAATACAATGGAATTGGTGTTTACTTCAAGCTCGCAAACTTGATTTAAAGAATATAGCATGAAATTGTCAAATTCTTGTTGGGAACAAAGTCGTTGGTAGCCCAAGCCGTCTGCTAATCTTTAACAGTTTCACATCGCGCAGAGGTCAGAATCTATCAGTTTGAAAATGACTACCAGACTGTGTCAATGCTTTCTTAGTGAAAGTCAATCCACGCAACTGGTGAGATATTACAATCAAAGGATGAATACATGGTCTACGCATGTATTTCATGTTTAGAATTCAATACAGGATATAACTCATTTCAACAGCGTTATAGTACGAATACATACCACCACACAACAACTATATATATATATATATATATATATATATATATATATATATATATATATATATATAACCCGTTCCATGTGCAAAAAGAAAATGAAATTTTATCGGATAGAAGAACCGTTTCCTTCTTGCTTTCTTTTCAAGTATCTACAAATGAACATCCCTTTACATATAAATTGAAAGTCAAAACAAGATAGAAAAATCGAAACGTGGAGAGAATGTGAAATCAGGTAACAGCCAATCAATTGCGTGCGTCACCTTCATTTCAAGCCCAATGCTTGATCACGCTTCTTCTGCTTTCATAAATACGGCTGCAATTAGTTTATCCATTTTATTAAGGCTCGCATTACAAAAGATATATATATATATATATATATATATATATATATATATATATATATATATATATATATATATATATTTTATAAGAAATGTATGTTTTTTATCGTTCAAATTAGTCATGATTGCATTTAACTTTTTGAAGGGAATAACCTCTCATTTTGTCTGTCGAAATTTGCTTGAGAATCTGGACCGCACAAGTGATTTTTCCCTTCAAAAAATTCAAAAGAAATTAATTTACTTTCAAAAATAATTATGACTTCTAAAATAAAGGGAGTCATCGCTTTTTAAATAAAGCAGGAGCCAACATCACAAAATATATTGTGGCTACCTCACTGCATACACTAGGAGATGCTGGAAGATATTTTTGTAGATCAAAATGTTTTTCAAGTTTTCCGTCTGAAAAAAATATAAAATACCTTTGTTAGTATATGTGTTGAAACCTCTTTTTCATTATGTTTGTAGAATCAAAATTTTTAAATTTTGAGACAGGTATTTTCCTGGAGATTATTTCTTTAACCTGGAGACAAAACTACAGTTTTACTGCCTCCTTGAGAATGTAAATCATTTTACTGATATATATCTGCTTTTGGCGCCTGCCATTGGAATCCCGCTGTTCCAAAAGGCAGAATTTTAGTCTTTTCTTAGAATAATCTTTGTTTTAATACCCAATGAAGCAATGAAATGTGCGACGTAAATTTACTCATCCAAAATTTTAATTAATCGCGTAAAATAAATAAGAATAATAATGCTTTAAGTAAATCAAATAACAGCTAAAGAACAATTTTCATTAAATATGACAGGTGTAGACTTAATTTTGCCTAATTGTAATTGCTAAGCGGAGGGCTTAGAATGAGATAGCAACGCCAACCGCACAAAAGAGAACCTTTAAATTGAATAAACATGTATATTTGAGATTGTCATGTTGAACGCTATGTTGCGTATATAAGGAAGATTTAAAATGTTGGAAACACTAGAGAGAAGAATATTTCAGCTCAGGTTTCGCTACTTAATCATACAAAATCATAACTTATTCTATTTTGGAGAGCACAATATACGTTGAACAGATAAATTGAATGAATTTAATCGTTATTCACAGTAAAAATAACCCTAAGACTCCAATTATCGAAAACAGTTAATTTGCATGCCCATGGAAAAATCTGCTGTGTAGATAAACGATTTTAAGTAAAATTAGAATTCATTGAAATTAGTCTATTTAAATCACAAGTTAATTCGACTAGTGCTTAAAAATTCATTTTTTTTTGTAAATAAAAATGTGATTTAATCCTTATAAGCTGTTCTGCAATGATGACCATAGAGGGTAAACACACGGCGGTACGTGCGAATAACGTTGGTTTTGCTACATTGTGCGATTAATTGAAAGGATGTTATTGGTATTCATCCCATGACTGCAACCTTGATTTAACTAAATAAGTTAACAAAACGTTTTGAAACCATTAATCATTTTACTTTCAATACAAGCTATAAAATTTAACTCATAAAGTGAAACGCTGCGGTTGGGAGGAAGCAGATAGTTCAGTATCTACTAACGAATTCATTTTTATGATGAAATATGTGAGGCATTTCCATTTTCTTCATTAATTTTCCTTTTAAGAAATTATACAACCGGAATTCAGCCCGTGTTAGTCACAAAGCATATCAGGTGGTTTTGACATATCCAGTTTCGCAGTTTCTCATTCTTGAAAATTATTTTTGAGATTAAATGGAGCAACGTTCCTGCAGCTTTGTTACCTAACTTTTTTCCTTTACGCGATGCCTCACTAGTTGAATCTCATAAAAAGATTTTCCTTGTATTGTTAAATTTCCTAATAGTATCAAATCCATTGTCTAATTGATGTATTGCCATTAGGATAAAGATACATTAGCATATGCATCAAATTATCAATAGGTTAACTCCTTCAGTTAACTTGGTGAGTCATATTTATGTATATCATCATACCTTACCGTCGCACAATTTAGTTAGTTCAGTTCAAACGATGCAATAGACCCATTATGGCCTCCGGTGCCGTATGCCATCCTATATGTCGCATTCGTTGCCAACAAATATGCATCTTGATGTCTTGCTACCTGTAATCTTGCGTTCTCTTTCTCTGCAAAATAGTCGTCGATATAAAAGGTCATTTGCGTTTTCAAGTCTATATCTGTCATTCTCAATTTATTATTTAAAATAGCTTAGGATATAATGATTGGTCTTCGATTCCATAGCTTCGCAGTTTCCGCACTGTAAGAAACAAATTAAACTGAAGTCAATGGACAAATCGAATATATAAATTTATATGCCTTCTTACATATTCAGCCTTCTCACTCACTTACTCCTAGCTACTTATAATTTTCTAAGATTTCATCATAATTTAGTTACTTAAAATTAGTTCCCAGTTTTAAATGTAGTACGCATCAGTTTTAAAGTTCTTAACCTGTCACATTTAGCTTAGTAGAATCCATTATGTGCACAGGTTTTTTAAAAGAGAGAAGTTAAAAAAGTTAACGACACTTGTGACAATAATTATCTTGATCAGAATTGTTCTGCATTTTTAGACAGCACATTTTGACTAAATGTGTTTACAGTAACCTGAACCTAATTCAGACGTCATTACTAGACTATATATATATATATATATATATATATATATATATATATATATATATATATATATATATATATATATATATATAATTCTAGTAGAATATAGCTACAATCCAAGAGTCAATCAAGTTCTACACACCCACTGGTAACATTTTATATTTAAAATGAGACAAGGCGTCATTTTTATTGCTAAATGAATCTAAACTCGCTTTTGGGAAAAATTCATTCATCTACCAATTTATCGGTCCACTCACTACTTCATTCCTACTATTTAATTCATATCAAAATAATTTCCTGAATCAAATTGTCTTTGGGGTGATGACAGAAAAAGCGCTTTTCACATAACTGATGTCTGCGTTGTTATACCATCTTCAATCTAATCATGTGAAGTTTCTATGTATCTCTTCCGATTTTTCTTTATCGAATAAACATTTTACTTATTTATTCGACTAAGTGAATCGATAGATATTCCAATCTCCAACACGCCAGGTGTTGAAGAAACTCTGTCTAATAAACACGATTCGAAGAGACTGACGTTATCCATCAAAGGCTTGTTTTTATCATCACCAATTTTAACTATGATGAAGGAATACGCATGTATTCGCATAGCTTAGCCGCGTACGCCGAAAGGCAAGTTATCGTAGATGTTAAATAAGAATGCTATCAAAATGAGGCATAAAATCAGATCGGAAGGGCATGGAAACCTATTCAGATTTTTCTTTTTGACAGAGTAATTTTTGCCGAGAATAGGGAGGGTTATGTCTTTTTATTCTTCAAATCACAATAATCCTTGTTCTGTGAAATGTGTTTTTTTCCATGATTAGAATATAACAAACACACACATAAACACAAACGTATATATATATATATATATATATATATATATATATATATATATATATATATATATATATATATATATAGAGTGTGTGTGTGTGAGAGAGAGAATTTTGTTTCACAGCGTCTTTTAAAAATACGAGAAAAACTGAGTTTGTTCAATAACTGTATCTACTCTTGAAATGATGTTATTACCTTAGAGACGGATCTTTTATGTCAAGACAAAAATAAGCAACACTTTTAGATACAAAATATGCGTCTATCATCTATTTTAACAAGAATTATCTCCTCAATTTATTTTAGGTGATGCGCATCTAGTAACAAATTGGTTCAAATAAGACGAGATGAATAAACCAAATTCAGCTGAACGACAGTTATAATCTCAATTGTATATTCGTTTTGTGCTTACAGGGGACTCATCAGTAGTAGCCGGTATTAAACTATATACCCGCCATATATTTTGATCAGGAATGTGGGACAATTTGACGAAAGAATCTACTATACGAATGTATATATTGACAATTGTGGAATAAACTTATAAAGTCATATAAAGTCTTCGACAATGCGACTTCAAAACCAACTCACTACATGTGATATATACCGAGTCTGTAAAGTTTTACAACACTATGGCTGCCTAGTCGTTAAGTGGAAAGAACTCTATGCTTTCCTAGTTGGCACATGGTACCGACATTATTGTTGCTGGGCTGGTACATGGAACCAAATCAATGGGATTAACAATTTGCGAGATTTTTCCAAAATAGACAATTACATCTAATTTAGCACATCTGTTACTCCAGAATAATATAATCCTTTCTATCAATATCGGTCGACTCTAAAAAAATGTCGATCTTCGCATCTGAGAAGCCCAGGGACTATTAAAATTTCTAACACATCATCAAATGTATGAACCAAATGAAAGTTCTTGATTCAGTGAATATTTACACTGGAACACCTTTTAAGAATATAATTGAACAGAGAAAATATCGAAAGGTATTTCAACATTCAAACAGTGGATATTTTCTTTTTCAAATATATTTCGGCTGCCGTTATCGGCCGCTTTCTTCCATTGGTCCATCCTCACCAGTTTTACAAAACAAACTAATGAAGGAAGTGCGGTATTTCCGGCTGATAACGGCAGCCGAGATATATTGTAAAAAGTAAACAATTGGAATAAGTACTGCATTAGTCAAAACGCAGATCAGTTAATTTCGATTAATCCAGTTTCACAATATTTTCATTCTTTCATTCAAACAATGGTTTGTATATATTTGACAGCTTTTTTGTAATTGCTAAGGAACCCCCTGAGGCTGAAATCAGTAATACGCGGTTTTTTATTAAATTATTGTATACAACTGACTAGCAAAATAATAATAAATGCTTATTTACTGAAAATTGTGTACGGTATGCGGCAGGACGGCACATTGGATAGGGTGACCGCCTCTGAATTAAACATGCCCAGGTTCGAGTTCTGTCCACGCCAAAATTCGGACGAAATTTGAAGAGTTACCAGCAAGGACGAAACCGATCTACTAGATGAATTTATTTTTCTACATAATATGATGTCTAGTTTATACCGACATATGTATAAATAATAGGATTAGTGTTTAGATCAAGTTAGCAACCTTGATGTAAAGAATTGTTTTCACCATCCGCACATTCAATGATCGTTATTTGATACACTGAATTTGGTAATGGATGTCACGTCGTTTAAATACTTGTTCACGATAGATTGTCATAATACGACAGATTTTATATATGAATATTTTCCTAGAAACGAATGGTCATAATTTTTCATCTAGCATGAGCGCTCTCGCATATTCTCATGCAAAATGCGTGATTTAATTAGTTGCTCAAGTAAGATGAACAAAAGAAACACATTTTTGTACTCACGTTTGGATAATTGAACACCATGAAAGCAAGATGCTTTTCACGAAGTTCCGTGGCAATTTGCTGCTCGATCATTCTGTGACCACCAAAAGCAACTAACAGACTATTCTGCAAATTATTACTATAATTTTTTTTCCAATAAATAGGTAGCACGGCGAAGTGCGTTCTACCTGAAGTACATTGTAGCTTGTGTAAGATTTTTCTACCCTATTTGGTAGAAACAAGGGAAACCAAATGAAGCATAATATTTATTGCTTCTCATGAGAGTAGATCACCGTAGAATGAAACACGTTCCTATGCGTATCTGAATTATTGTTAAAATTGATATTATTGGAACGGTGTCAACTTTAATTTTGATATCATTATTAAAACAGCTTCAAAGATATTTGTCAATATTATAATTGTTGCGTTACCATACTTCAATTCATGACTCAATCACAATGTTAATTATGCAAACGATAAGACTTTCGAAGCAAGACCATTTTTTACAATATATTGTCTATTTCATATGCGCAACTTATTCAGGTTTCTCTATGAAATTACTATCACTACGAAGATAACCATTCTAAAACAAGAGTTCGAATTTTGCATATAAATTTATGCATTATACTATAATGTTTCTTCGTTTAGTTTACTGAGGCGGAAATTGAAATAATCAATCAAATTCAAATTAATGAAGTCAAACCATTATAACGTTAGAAACTAAGTTCCCACAAATGCCATTAAACTTGAGTGAGGTACTATAAAATTGGTAGTATAATCTGCATATCATACGGTGACTTGTTTTCCTTTTGATGTTCAATGTATTCATTTACAATAGTAGCGCTTTTAATTTACTCTGCTGAAGATTCACTCATAGCAGAAACGGCATTCTTCCAATAATCTAGATAATAAGTTGCTTTTATCAAAAAGCACTTAACTGAGTTCTTTGACCTTTTCTGTGCGTATTTATCAGTTATTGATCGATGTTCTAAAATATTTGATTAACGTTTGTGAACTCAAATAGATAAACCAGCCAAGAATGCATTGACTAACGCGTCTACAAAAAGAAGTGAAGCTCTATCCTATTGTATACAGGGAATTTGTTTGCTTTTTCTCCTATAATTTAACTAGACTAATATAAATGACGTGTCTTCGTGGTAAAATGCCAAGGCGTTTTTTTGTTTTTATACGTGCCTTCGTCAATCAACTAAGTCATTGGACTCAATGACTTCACGTCAAAGAGACAAGATTTCCCACCCATATTGGCTGAAACCATTTTAATTTGCGTCCTGTTTTGCTACACAGCACAGCGTTATTTTACTTTTTTATTCTCTCTTCACTGAAGTTTGCTTAAGTAAACTGTCTTATCTTATTCTCTTTTCATTTCACTTTTATATTCACTCCCTTCTATAATTCGTTACTTATATCTACGCCTATATAAATTAATGGTGAATTTACATACTATCGCGGGATATGACAACATCATATATATATATATATATATATATATATATATATATATATATATATATATATGAGTAAACCTTTAATAACAGTTGTAACTACATGTCTTATCTTGTGTTCCACTACCGTGCGAATTGGTGACATAGATGCTTAAACGATTAACGCAAATATGCTTTATTGGAACTATATATTAATACTAATTTTTGTGCTACTAATGCTGGTGTGTACATACAACAATAGTAAAACTAAATAGTCAACAATTAAACAGTACAGCATAATTTTTTATTTCAATGCAAAATTGACGTGTGCTAGGTTAACTATGTAAGCGAGAAAAAACTGCACGTGTCCAATGCCACAACAGTGTTTGAGTTATTCCGTTTTTTTGTTTTTGGCCCAAAGATAAAGAAGAATTGATAAAGTTGTTGGTGAATTTTTAATTTAAATTATTTGACTAAATCAGCATCATTACATTAATGGATTTTTGCTGACATGCCAATTCAGTCACCTTTACTTATTTACTCAGAGTTTCGTTATTCCTCGTTGAAAAGCTAATCAAACGATATATCTACCCAAGACGATTTCTTGCTTATGTTGTAAAATTGGTTGCTGTCTAATATAAGTCAGTGGTTTACTATATAAGAGGCTCGATTTAACCTTAAGCACATACAAATTCTATAAAACATGACATTCACAGATGAAATGAGGAACTAATTATTTAAATCATGTTTGTGGTCTTGAGTCAGCCAACATGGAAGAACTACTTTCGTTTCGTATTTACTGCCGACTCATCAGTAGGAGCCGGTATTACGCCCTTATATATTTGGGTAAGGAATATTGAAAAATAGGACGAAACGAATGTGTGCGAGATTATATTTTCCGTACATGATG
This sequence comes from Eudiplozoon nipponicum, assembly GCA_029291075.1. Classification (NCBI taxonomy): domain Eukaryota; kingdom Metazoa; phylum Platyhelminthes; class Monogenea; order Mazocraeidea; family Diplozoidae; genus Eudiplozoon; species Eudiplozoon nipponicum. The sequence goes on along the minus strand of JAQBSW010006529.1, from coordinate 6,339 downwards.
TCTTTGGTTTATCATTCTGGTCATATTAGAACTAATTTGTTGCTAGGTGCGCAATACCTAATAAACAATTATATATATATATATATATATATATATATATATATATATATATATATATATATATATATATCTAATTAGGAAAAGAACACATTAATAACAAAGTGGATAAAGGCCACTTATTTCGTGAATACTAATCATCGCTATACAATCTTTCATATATATATATATATATATATATATATATATATATATATATATATATATATATATATATATGTTTGTATAGCGATGATTAATTCACGAAATAAATAGCCTTTATCCACTTTGTTATTAATGTGTTCTTTCTTCCCAATTAGAAATATAATGTGCAATATTAAAGGCATGGACAGTTGAGGGCTGAGGAGTATATATATATATATATATATATATTTATATAATTAAACGAACATTGGTTGCGCGGGTGGTGATAACAATTATTATAAACAAGGTTGCGGTCTTGATATAAAAACCTGACCCCTTAATTACTTACATATGTCAGTAGAAACTAAGAATTGTATAGTGTAGAAAAGGCAATTCACCCAGTAGACCGGTTTTGTCTGGCCAGAATTTGTCGCGGACAGGACTCGAACCTGGGCACGTCTGCTCCGGAATCTGGTGCTCTAACCACTGAGCCATCCTGCCGCACTAACTTTTATTGAAAGTCCACTGTTAACTTTACGTATAAGAGCGGTTAGAATTTCAACAGACATCATCAGAGAACAGCAAGCTAACTCACTAGAATCAAACAACAAGTATGCATAAATTGTGAAAAATGATAATTTGACTCGTAGTTATACAGGTTCCGCCTACATTGCAAATGAAAGAAATATCGGCTGCGCCATCTATATGCAATCACATATGTAGCTCAAACAATGATTGTTTACATGTAGCTATTTTGTAACATTCGTTTCACTTAAGACTGTTGATTACAATTTTTTTAAATATTTGCGGATTTAACTAAAGACGAATAACATTTTCTGTTAAAATTCGATTCCATTTATGCGTTTGGCCATCATTGAATTGAATCTAATTTGCTTGAATTTTATCACAATTCAGCAAACTTGATCTAAATAATTGTTATCTACAAGAACGCAAAAAATAAATGATTATTTGAATTGCTTTTCAGAAAAATGCATGGAGTAATCATCTTGAACGCGTTCAATTTATTAGCCGCAATTTCGATTCAAGTAAAGGGTACGTGAGACTACGAATTTTGAAAACCTAATTTCTGGTTTTCCATAAATTAAATTCCTGTCAGTCAGTTAGCCATCATACTCAGAGACAATAGATATACATTGGAATTACTTGAAAAGCATAGAACTGTAATAAATAGATATCTATCGAGCAAAAACTTTCTGTTAATAAGCAGACGTGCCCAGGTTCGAGTCCTGTCCGCGGCAAATTCTGGCCAGTACTAGATGAGTTCGCAATAAGGACGAAACCGGTCTACTGGGTGAATTGCCTTTTCTACACTATACAATTCTTAGTTTATACTGACACATGTAAGTAATTAATGGGTCAGGTGTTTATATCAAGACCGCAACCTTGATTATAATAATAAGCACACTCATCTGTAGTTGACAGTATCTTCAATGTAATATAATCACGACTGTTGGTGCATATAATTCCAACACATTTCTTTAGTAATAAGGCTGGCTAACTTGATGGAATTCTACTTTTTCACGAAATAATTTTGCATTAGGTCCTACATAAACAGATGCAACACACCGCTCTGAAAGCCTTTTTCAAGCATGTTATACTACAGTGATTTTAAAGGGAATTTATTAGAATTTTGCTGGTATAAATTTCAAAACGAATAGTAAGACTATTGGAGGAAAAACATTAAGTAAATTTGCTAATCAACGCCATAAAATAGACATGGCTTCGCGTCTTTATTGGTCAACTTCCTTTTGGTATTCAAAAATACCAGTGAGATTTGAACACACGAAGCCATTTAGTGCTCTAATAAAAAAACATGGCCATACGTGAAACAGAAATTTAATTAATTATTCAAATTTATTTTTTAAAGGTTTCGTATCCAGACGTGCAATATTCAAAATCTAACATCAGCTACATATGGAATGACGTGCTTCGAATTCAGTATTATGCGCGACAGATTGAAAAACTATATAAGCGTTCATTTAGAAAAAGAAAAAATTATTTAACTAAAGTTTATCAATGATTGTGTAATTATTTAAGTTTTAAAACACTTTCCCAGGTAGCGTGGAGTCTGTGTCTCAATGACAGATATGGGCTGGTTAGTCGAATCTTTAGGTTCAAATAGATGCCACAAACGCGCCATTCGAAGGATAGGTTCACGAATAACATATGTTAATATATAATTGAAAATTTTGCGTAGCATGCGGACCGATGGCTCAGTGGTTAGAGCAACACACTCCGAAGCAGACGTGTCCAAGTTCGACCTCTTTTCGAGGTAAATTGTGGACATAACTTGATGAGCTCCGGATAAGGTCGAAATCGGTCGACTGAATGAATCGCCTTTGCTAACTTACGCAATGCTTAGTTTATACTTAACATTGTATAGATAACGGAATTGATGTTTATATCAAGCTCATAAACTTGATTTTAATATATTATAGAAATATAGGAATAGTGCTTCAAATGTTTCATTGAGAAGTTACAGAAGTTTTGAAGTAGAGCATTCAATGAAATAAATGCTTGTGAGGTATATTGAGGTATACAAAACGACATATGTACAATGTGGTTCGGATTTCATTAATCGATATTCGAATGACCAAGGAACACCAAAACATCTCAATACATTTGATTAAAAATAGTTAAGCGTATTAAGTGTTTGTTTAAATGTTCCTTGAGTGTTTATTTTAAATAAAAAATAACTCTTTTTAACGCCAAATCAATCATTGGATTTTGAAGCAGTCAATTTCAAAACAGAATAATTAACGTATTAATAATTTAAATCTTATTTATTTAGTGAATCTATCGTTTAAAATACAAATAAACAAACAATTATTCAAATATCAACCATGCATGTGCAACTTCTATCATCTATAGAGCATGAACCACTATATCTTAAATTGATCTATAAATAAAATGTGTAAAAATGATTCATTACACTTTGTACAGGTGACATTCCTTTTTGCCTTTTAGCTGAACAATGTGTATTATGAGTTGAATTTCCTTTTATATTTATGATTCTACACCCACGGAAATTCCTGAAAGTAAATCGATAGGTAAGGTAGTTCTGATAAAAAACCTGATTATGTTCTCTAGGTCTTCACTATTAATGAAAGCAAATTTCGAAGGAGAACATGAATTTCAGTATCACGATTGGCCTACCTTGTGACAAGAAAGTTTTTGCAAAAGAAAATACTGCCCGAACCATCGGAGTAATTCTATTGATGCACGCAATTGGTGACTACAGGCACCTTTTCGATTAGAACTGGCACACATTACATATATATATATATATATATATATTTATTTATTTATATCAAAGTGTGTGGAAATGAAACAAAATCCGGGATGTATATAAAGGAAAGATATAAGGTGATATATATATATATATATATATATATATATATATATATATATTAAAAGTATAATGGAATGATTTTGTTATAACTATTTTGTCAGTTCAAAATAAACATAGAATTAGAACTCGAATGCAAATCATCGAATAGACCAGTTTCGTTATTTTCGGAATGCATCACGCACTTTCCAGAATTTGCCTTGGACGGGATACGACCTGAATCTGTGATTCTATCCACCACGTCCCATCTACCGAATACTACACGCATTTTGAAGACACACGAACTTATGCTTCTTGTATATATATATATAAAGTATCAGATTTGGTCGCTTGAAAATTAACATATTTTGCGTTTCCTGCTATGTTGAGCTGACCCTATAAAGGCCATTATAGCATTGCTCCGGTCCTTCAACTCATTCCTTTTCGAAGCATATAGGGGCCATAAAGTGTGGTGAAGACTTCTAAAGCGATTCGCTAAAACACAGTGGAAATATGTATCACTGGAGGCAAAACTTATATTCAAGTTTAGTTTAGAACCAACTTTTTGTCTAGAATGATCTCGTGTTTATTGGTGCTATAGTTAAATTTGGATCTGAATTTTGCAAGTTATAGCTTGACGTATTTTGAGTAGCAGCAGATGTTTTCTGCATTTTATCAGCATTATTTTATAGTATACGTTCAGAATAAGAATTGATTTACTGTTTCATATATTTGATTTAAAAATAAATATATAGCGGAACATTACATTAGTAAAACTTTTAAATACTTCCAATATAATGTGTATATATCTATAAAATAATAGTTTAGAAAGTAAAAAAATATTGCACATCAATGCAAGCCAAACTAATGACTGAACCATAATTGGAAAAACACTCAAGTGTAAAATGTAGACCAATTGTCAACCTCACATAAATTGTCAGCCAAATTGGTAAAGGTTTATATAAAAATATTGGTTTTTGTTTTTAGTGTCAATAGCGCTGTATCAGGCGTTCACAGAATAACAATTAAACATTTTTTTCAATAGGGTAGAAACCAGATGGTTATGCTCTAATGAGTTCTATGCCTCAGTCTAAGCGATATTTAGAATTTGCACAGCTGAAATTAGTCACGCTTAGTTTATAATTACGAATGGATATATAATTATTTTTAAATCAAAGTTACAATCATGATATAAACAACAGTTATAATATATACATACATTTGTTCGTATAAACTAAGAGTTGTATATTGTATAAAAGACAATTCATCCAGTAGATCTGTATCGTCCTTATTGGGAACTCATCACGTACGGTCCAGAATTTGCCACGGACAGAGCTCGAACCTGGGATTGGAGTTCATATGAAGTTCCAAATTTTGATTTAAATATTGTTTATCAGCACTCAGACATTCAATGATGGTTTATATTTAATAGGAACAGTGTTCAAAATACAATTATTTCCCACTGGAAAATTAAAAATTTACTTGGTTCTCGTTTAGCAAAACAAGGTTTTGTGTCCGTTGTCTTCATTTTTACCACGATTGCGGGCCTTTTAAGCGAATTATTCCAAAAAATTTACAATCATTAAAAATCATACAGTAAATATATTACACATGACTGACAATACAATAAATGTGTGGTCGTCAGGTGTGTGTTCATGTGCATTGGTGTATTAATGTGTTTGCCTAATCACGTACCGCGGAGTCAAAAGATAATAAATTTTTGATAAACAACGATCCAATTGCATTTAACCAGTCGCACATCCCAGCAGAACTACATTCAGTCACAATTACTGACGCATTTAAATCTTCTTTTGGCATCACATGAGCACGACAGCAAACCTAATATCGAGGATTAGATCACAATGTATATTGATGGATCGCCTAACTAGATCTGCTGCTCTTACTTCTAGTAGTTTTACATTGTGTGCGAAAATAAGTCGTATTTAATTCAATTCTTTAAATCAAGTTTGCAATATTGAAGTGAACACCAATCCCGCTATTCGCAACGCACTGACGTGTTTCGGCCTTCCATTGTCATCATCAGAGTACGACGGCAAAATGGCTAGTGCGTTGCGACTGGCGGTAGTTTTGTTATGTTATTCGATGACTGGTTAAATACAATGGGATTGGTGTTTACTTCAATCTTGCAAAATTGATTTAAGGAACTGTTACCACCACTCGCTTAATCAATTACTGTTTAATTGTATTTAATTAAAGTTTGCGAATTTGACATATATGATAATTTTCATTAATCCAGCTTGTAAGTTGCCAGTAAACTCGAAAAGTTTAGACCTCGAGTTCACTTCGAATTTGAGTACTTTCCTGCTCCTATTTACATTAACTAGTTATTATATACGCCATGACTAATACAAAAAAGCATACACATTGACTCTACCCAACAATATAGAATATTTTGGTAGCAAACATGTTTTAAATTAACAGTGGTACAATTTTTACTTAGCTAATTGTTATTAACAAGGCACTTAACTATTTGTACTGTCACTTCACTAAAACCACTGAAACGATCGAATTTTCGACATTTTTAAGGACATTTGTACAAACGTCTCAACAGTGGATGCAGGCAGTGCAGAGCTAATAATCTCGTGTTTAAGCGAGGAGGGGCATAAGCTACTTTTAAAAAGGCACTGTGAATTTCCCACGAGGAGCACAAAATACTTAAAGTATTTGGCCTCAGGCTATTCGTCGCCATAACATAAATTGACAAAATGTGCCAAGCCCATTAATGACAGGGCAAAATTATAATAATTACAAATTTTCCTGGCAGAAAAGCATTAGGTTTTAAAGTCCCG
>JAQBSW010006528.1:0-47860 GCA_029291075.1 Eudiplozoon nipponicum | reverse complement strand
CAAACAATCAATTGCGTGCTTTATATCCAGTTCGAGCTCAATGTCCGATGTTACATTATCTGCTTGCATAAATCAGATTGCAATTTGTTTATCTATAGAGGTAAATATGTGACTGACCCATTTCTGTTATTAAATTTTGGAATTATGCTAAATAGTTCGTCTGGAGAACATAAGTGCGTGGTTTCAACTATATATTGCAAAATTGCCTAAGTGTATTCATAATCTTATTTGTATCAGGTGTTTATGTTGCTACATTTTTTATTTCGAGTAAATAACAGTCTTGTCGATCGACCTACTTAAGTTGATCGACATATTGTGCATGTATATTGGTAAATAATATTTTATGACGACATTAACGGCAGTTTATCTTTGAGTGCTGGTAAAGGCAAGTGTGTTACCCTAAATAACACTTATAGTTTAGCTGCATTACATGTGCTTGTTAATGACGCTTCAACTATATTTTGTGCCATTCGGGAGATTGTATACACCTTAAATGGGATGTTCAGGTAGATTTGTTTCTTTTCTGGCCCGTAATTCATCTGTTTCTGTTTAATTCCCCATTTAATAATTGATTCAATTAATCATCTAGGATAGCCATTAGACATTAAATCGTTAATTGCTATATTATATTTGTAAGAAAGCGATTAACTTTCGTAGGCCGATCGACCAGACAGTTAATTACTCGTATGAGAGAACAAGGTAACATTCACGCCTGTTTTAAATCAAACAGTGAACACGCGTTTGCAATTGCGCAACACATCGTTGAAACATCACGCGTATGTTCTCCAGACGTAGCATTTAGAATAATTTCGAATTAAAATAACAAAAGGGAGCTAGCCACAAACGAAGCCTTATGGATAGACAAATTGCAGCCGGATTTATGCAGGAAGAAAAATCATGTTCACATATTTCTATCCTGCTTTGCCTTCCAATTTATATATACAGATATTTTCATTAGTAGATACTTGAAGAGATAATGAGATAAAAGCGTTTCTTGTATCTGATAGAATTTCTTTTTGTTATTGCACACAATGAATTTTATTAAAGTTCGCATTTTTTTTTAAATTCCAAATTGATTTTAACTAATGGAAAACTAAAAAATTTTTTTTTGATATATGATTTCAGACTGCAAGTAGTATGAAGCACGGGTGGTTCTGCTGATAGAGCAAAGCACTACGATGCAGATGTGCACCGGTCCGAATCGTTTCCACGACAATTTTTGTACATTAAATAACGAGTTTCCAATACGTACGAGACCGGTCGCTAGAGTAAATTAAATTTTCTAATTGATTCAACGTTTAGTTTATAATGACAACATATATATATATATATATATATATATTCTAATTCATATTTGACTTAATTTTAAATAGAAATTCCCAAGCTTGCACAATATCATTTTTCGACTAAATGAGTATGTATGAATTGTACAAATTAGAGGAATCTAAAATAATAATAAAATGCAGTATATATTTTAAACTGCACGCCATAGATGATGTTACTGTTTGAGACGATAAAGTTCCTGTTTTTTAGCAATAAGGGCCTGAAGTTTTGTCCCAATGGCGGCAAAATTATTTCAATATCAAAAGAAGCTGCGCTGCCAAAAGAAGAATTGTTATTAAAAGAAAAATAAAATATCAAGTGTGTTACTATTCGTTGTTTGCTGGCATGAAACCTCTCAACAAGTTTTAATTGTATGAGACGGATGTTGCAATTCCATTAAAATCGTGCTATTTCTATCTTTAAACATGTGCATTCTTTTGTACACTCGTACTTAGTCCAACACACATACACACAGAAACATACACACACAATCTTAGATTGGCGCACAAATATGCCTTAATGTAAGTTTAATTAAACTGTCCTTTTTCTTGCCTTTTAAAAGTTATTCATCAAAAATTGTCTTTACTTGCAAAATTTTCATAATAATCAGTTTTTATCTGTTCACATAAACAACGTATCTGAATATGTATCGATGGTTTAAGCATTCACGTCCACAAGATAATTTTAATGCCAAACTTCGAACCTAATAAGCAGTTTTCTTTTTTTTTAAAAAAACGTTATAAATGGACAATGATATGTTTAGGCTCTCTCGTTTGTTGTCACATAATGTAGCACACGAATTCATTTCTTGCTCACGCATAAATGCGCATATTCTGATGAGAAATTTGATTAAATTTTTGAGCGCTTTCTATCTGAGGACAAAATACAATCTGGGTCAAATTAAATTTTACCCACAAACAAAATATGGCTGCATTCCATGTTGTTTTAACCAATGCTGCCAGAAACAAGTTCGAATGAAAGCGAATCAACTTGTTCTGAAGTGTATTCACATTAACTGGAAAACGTAAAGCTAAGAAATTTAAAAACGAAGGTCATTAAAATGCACTAAATCCCTGGGGTATGCACTGTTTTCCCTGGATGTCCCACGCTTTTAGGTTAAATATATATTTTATAAATATTTTGACGAATTGTCATCCTTTAAAAATAGAAATCGCACATATTTATGTTATTTAAGTTGTGAATGCAACGAGAAACTTGAGCGAGACCGGTATAATCGTATCTGTTAGTTTTATTTGCGGCGTTATTATGTTGGATTCATGGCTCATTTCACTGGATAAGCGAGGTGTGGTTTTCTTTCTTGTGAATGGTAAGAAAAACATGTTTTTTTATTGGTTTGGCGGTGAATAAGCACTCATTATAGACAATGGGGCACATGCATAATTTGTATAGAAGGTTAATGTCACCGTGCTTCTCAGAATATTACACATCGACGATGTCAACACATTTTGCAATAATCCAGTTATATTAAAATCAACAGTTAATTAATGAAACTCTGCTAATCGAATGAAAAAACCCTTGTAAATAAAGAAATACTGCCCGTCGGAACAAAATGACTACTTATTTTGCTCTACGATTCATGGTTTCCTATAATATACTGGTATTTCCACGCACGAATGTTGGAATAAAATTTTTAATACGAAGAACTGGTAGGCATATATTTAAATTGTGTTATTTATGTTGTACCATTAACATTTCCACAAAACAGACTTAAATTGCATGAACGCACATTTCAACCTCCTACATAAATTGTACCGTTACAAGGGTAATTCGCAAAGCAACACTGTACTCAATATCGATTTTTTTGTTAATGAAAATTTCGAACGAAGGCACTTCAAAGTTGCCTCCTTACGCATAATGTCGACCTATATTTCAGCTTTTGTCTTTTCAAAATGTAAAAAATTCTTCTCTTTTACAATTAATTTACAGTTACGAGAGTAGTTCGTCAAATTAATAGCTTTGGCTGTAAAATGTGCTTTTCTATCAAAATATGAAGGTGTAAAGCATCCAGTATATGCAGTCTTGCACTGACGAGTCTAGCAAACTCAAAAAACATTTGAATTTAAGCTTTTTGTGCTCTGTTTTTAAGCTTGCTGGCTCACTTTATTTATGTAATAGTGTTTCGAGCACCCACATGTCCAGATTACTGTAATCCAATTGTCATGCATAGAATCAAGCGCCTTCTTTTAATGTATTTGTTTGGAGTGTACTATCCGGTTCTAAATAGAAGTTAGTCAGGAACGCGCCACTGTTGACCCAAAGATACTAAACAACACCATCCCTTATTAGTCTTCTTTTTAGAGAATCTGAACGTCAACCCTTTACTGTTTATTGGTACATGCAATTATTCAATAGAAAAGTGTCAAAAGTGATGAAAAGGTAATGATATTTTATTATGAAAAACTATCATGCTTTCTGTTGCCAACACATCGTAAAATTGGTTTATTTTCAATATAAGCTGTTGACAATATATCCCCAAAGAATAAGGCTATTTGATACTATCAGATGCTGTTCGTTGCGGAGAACTAATAAATATGCAATTGTGAGTTAGGTGTTGCGCACCTAGTAACAAATTAATTCAAATTTGACCAGAAGGGTAAAACATATAAGAAAGGTATAATCTCATGTGCACATTCGTTTCATGCTTACTGGCAACTCATCAGTAGGAGCCGGTATTACGCCTTATATCCTCTATATATTTTTGTGAGGAATGTGGAAAAATGAGCGGTACAATCTCATATACCAATGTTTAAACCTGCATCAGTGATGCTAACTTCATATAAAGTCTTTGATAATGCGACTTTATATGATGTAAGCGTCAATGCTGCAGGTTTACGCATTCGTATAGGAGAATAGACCTTCCTTTTTTCCCACATACCCCATCCAAATATATAATGTGCATAGGCCGTATTACAGGCTCCAACCACTGAGTCGTAATTAAGCACGAAACGAATATTTTCGTGCTGTCTTTGGTTTATTCTTATGGCCACATTTGATCTATTTTGTTACTAGGCAAGGAACAACTAATACACGGTTGACGTTGATTCACTTTTTTAATTATAAATTACCTTTAAAATAATAAATTGCTCGTCATATTTTGCATAGGTCTTGAAATGTACATCATCAGCTTGATCGAGTTTTGCAGTATTATGCGTAGATTAGTAGCTGCCAGAAAAGGTGCAGCAGAAATTTGAACGTGAGAACACTCGGTTCTTATTCCAACTCAACTTCTACGCCGGCAAAGTGCGCATTGTATGTAACTTTCACATAGATATCCACAATTGTCTGTAGGCAAATCATTTGTTCGTTTGCTCACATGTGAGTATCGCTATGACCTTAATATACATATTGTCATACCAAAGCTTTTAAAATAGGACAGCATTATACCAAAAGGTAAAATGATATTAAATCAAATTTTAGGTCAAAATTATATCAAACTACACATAAAAAATAGAGAAAATTAAATTATTTTCTTACATCATTTTTGTTTGTGAAGCACACGTTGGCAGGCACCAGATATTTCACGACATATTCATGTATAGGTAAGAAAACCGATTCCTTTCCACCTGAAGACAAATAAAAAAATATTTAATTTTGGGACTTATCGATAAAGGAGCTGAGCTGAATGACTACAAAGTAATTGCTCCCCGACTGCATTTACGCATATAGCTCCTAATAGGGCAGCAACACATAGGGACTTACTGTATGAATGAGCACAGAGTAGTTTAGATTCCTGACTGAATGGAAGACCGATTAATTATTTTCATGGAAATTTTATAGGCTTTCTTTAAAAACCTACTTATAATTTTCTATGTGCCCACGTCCTGTCTGCCTATCGATTTTTCTCATATACAAACCACTGCGTTATATTTATCTGTGAGCAATTGAATTAAAGAGAATATGGGCTTTAAAATGACCGTCAACTTAAATTATTTATTATTTATAATTTTATAAATGGGTAAATATTGTGCGTAGGTTTAATAAAGCGACACTTTTATTATTAGGTAGCCTAGATTGGCGTAGGGAGAAGGTAAGAGTCACGTATGGATTGTTTGTAAATTTCCTATATGAACTTCGCAGACGTGCTAACATTTTAATTTTTTTATTACACCGTTCATTACATTATCTTATAAATAATTAAAAGTGAGGCCATAAATTATTTGTTACCTTGTATTTTATTACGTATTAGGACAGATCAATCGCTGTAGGCGGATTAGATAGATAGAATGGGCAGCAGTATAAAAGATAGACAATGAGGAGGAGTCAGCTAAGGGAAAATGGAACAAATTTTGATAGTTCAACAGCTGTTCGTCTCTACACAACTTAGGAGCTGCGTTCACTACTGACGAAACTGAACGAATAAATAAGCTAAATTTGTTATATTTAGCAGTGATTTATATAAATCAAAAATATATCGCACATGTAGGAAATCAAGTATATATATATATATATATATATATATATATATATATTCCCATCGTTACACAAAGTTTCACCATTTTTTTTTAAAATGAGAAAAACGATCCTTATTCCAATCGAATAAATTAACCAGTATCTACAACCTTTATTCTAGATACGTTAATATTTTAGGACACCCAATCCCCAATGTACATTTGTCGTAACCAATCCCTCTCTTAGCTGTGTCGGTCTATGTTTTGCAAAATGTTGATTATTTCTTTTGCGTTATGTCAAGTGATGTGTGAAAAGCTTTTATTGATAATATGTTCGCAATTGATGGATATGTCGTATTTTGTGGCACATGTTAATTTTGAAGGCTAGTTCGTTATGTTTTTGTTCCAGTCCAATTTACTTTCTGCACGTTTAAGCAGGAGTTAAGCTTATTAATTGCAATAACTTCAAAAAACAGAATCATTTTCTCCGATTTTTCTTGTACAGAAAAAAACATTACTACTAACAGCATGAATTGTGAATAAAACATGTTCACAAATTGATGATTTTTGTGCAGGTGCTGCACCTCAATTTATTAATTATTGAGGATGTTGCTGATTTATTCTAGTGTCGAGCCTGCTATGCTCAGTACATCGGTAGATCCAAAAATAAGCTCGAAACTAGAAAGAAACTGCATTTCCTTCATAAATTATTAAATAGTTCCTGCACAAAAATTGTTAGTTTATGAAAATGTACTACTCATAGTTCATCCTGTTAGTAATAACCACTTTTCAGTTCTGTACAAGGCAAAATCGGAAAATATGCTTCTGGCTTTTGAAGCTAATTCAATTAATAAGCTTCACTCCTGCATAGAAGAACGCAGAAGTTAGGCGCGGTTTGTTTCTGCGAGCTAATATATATATATGCAATTTTGTAATATGTGTTGCGCACCTATTAAAAAATTATATCTAATAGGACCACAGTGTAAAACCAATGTCAGCATGAACTGAAGGTATGGATAAATACCTTTATATAAAAAACGAATGCATTATACACACAGAATAACTTTTGTATCATGGACGTACATAAGAAACAAGAACAAAGATATCATTTAATGTCATTCTGAAACAGGCATATGTCTCGCACTTATATATGCATCAACAATTAATAAACCAAATCTAAAAATGTATATTGCTAATACGCTTCATGTATTGGCATTTCCTTGTGTATTATCAAGCACCAAGCTAAATGTTAATCAATATAGTTCATTTTCAAAATTGAAAAAAAGAAATTTGTTTCTTTTGCGATGTTGTTCATCAAAAATTGAAAAAGTTGATTTAAATAATTGTTATCAATTACCTCGCAATCAGAATTTGTACAAATTTATAACCTGTATAAGCTTTGCGAATGCTGCATTAGGTTAATGTTCGTGATTGTGTGGAATTTGTGCAACCGTAATTTCCAAGCACGTAAAATTCACTCGGAACTACTAGAGGTGGATCCGCATATCAGAATTCCATTACCGTTCAAAAACGAATTGTAGTTTCACTCTCGTCAGTTCATACGTCCTAATGCATTGATGATGGCCACCGTGGGTGAAGTCGAAAAAGTACTTGAGAGTTTTCCCACTGTTCCTATGTTTTATGACGAACCTGATACCACACATTTTGGTGTTTATTTCAAATTAGTAAAAATGAGTTTGGAGACTATGATTTGTTCCGAAAAAATCTCCGATCATATGTTGACCAAATGTCATAAATTGGTTTAAATTGTATTTTCTACCTTAAGTTAAGTGGATACGAAAACCTTAATTATTTATAAACTACAGTGCGTTGTTTTTGATTGCCTATGTGTAAGTGATAGATTTGTAAAAAGCATACCAATGTCTCCTGACGATGAACATGCCTTACTCACTAACTTAATAATTCATTGGAAAAACAAGAAAAACAGAGTATGAACGGATAATTATATATATATATATATATATATATATATATATATATATATATATATATATATATATATATTATTTATTTATTTATTTATTTATTTATATTGCAATTATTCAACAGCAATAATCAAAAAACTGCATGTTTTCATGGTGGGTGAGTGCTGATTCGTCCCTTTCCTCCGAAGGCTTCAACATCGTTCATAATAACTGCTGGAATTACGGTACGATCTAATCTTGACAGGCGCTGTAAATGAGGTATGAACGAATATTTTATCGTGCCTCATTTCCAGTGGTTGTTTTGGACGATGTTGAAGCCTTCGCAAATAAACGAACGAATCAACAGACAGACAGCCACCACAAAGACGAACTCCATGCGAATTTCCCAATAGGGATCTATGGGATCTTTAAGAAAATCATAACCCAACGCGACAACCGGCGAGTGAAAATCGAACAGAATGTGACTGTGACGCTCGCAATGCGCAAATATTCAAGAAATATTTGAAGAGGAGCCCATGATTGTAAATGTCTACTGGTTACTATATTTCAAATTCAAAAATGGAGTTAACCAATTAGGTTTATTTACTACTGATGTCATCTAGGCACCCTCCGCGCTATTAAATAATAATTAATTTAGGAACAAATAACTGGTCTAGTTTCGAAACCAGTTTTTCTTTATTACTAACAATCACCCATATTATCCAAACTAGCAAGGCAACAACATATGATGCACTAATAACTCGCTAATTAAAATTTATGTCCAAATTTTGAAAATATAAGCGTGGGTTGTTTAAAAATATCTAGTCGTAAATTCTTATTGGAAATTAGGGAATGTAAATTAATAGCTCTGCTTCGCTTATTTGGTTCGCCACCTAAGACGGACAGTTGCAAATGCAAAAATATGCTCACGTTTGTCTGAGTTTATGCGAGTTGAAATCCATTTAAAGGAATGCACCAAATTGCTCTTTTATTGACGATTATTACTTGCCCAAAAAATGCAAATACAATTATTATAATCATGGTAGCGGTCTTGATATACGCAGCTGACCGATAAATTGCTTACATATGTCAGTATAAACCAAACCTTTGTATAGTGTAGAAACGGCACTTCAGCCAGTAGACCGGTTTCGTCCTTAATGGGAACTCATCAAGCACTGGACAGAATTTGAAATCCCATTAAGGATGAAACCGGTCTACTGGCTGCATTGCCTCTTCTACACTATACAATTCTTAGTTCATACTAACATATGTAAGGAATTAAAGTGTCAGGTGCTTATATCAAGATCGCAACCTTGATTATAATAATTGTTATCACCACCCGCGCAACCAATGTTCGTTTAAGGTAAATAAAAGTTCCAAATGTTAAATATATATATATTCGGATTCAAAATTTCCTTTTCTGCAAACACCATTTTCCACATATTCTCGGAGAACTCAACACGTTCATATTTTGGTATCAGTTCCAAAGCTGATAGGTCGGAAATAAACTTAGTATGGGAAATAAGTTTTTTGTAGTATTTAGCTGTTATATTTTTTACGCTATCAATTATGTTCATGTTTCAACTATTGACATTAGCAATTAGCTTTGTTGTAAGCTATGATTGTACTGAAGCCTCGTATAATCTGGCCACTGGACAGGTCAATTAGTGTAATTGCCAGGGAAATTTTTCTAGAAATTGTCAATGGTTTTCGTATAAATATATAATTCTCATAACCTGTTATATCAAAAGTAGAAAGAATTTGTTTTGCTCATTTTACCCCTATTTATTCCATTTATTATTGCTCGTTGTACTCTGGCTGTCTATATTTTGACCATTGCGCATTTAATATGTTAGTGATCAATTTTCTTACCAAAATGAAAAAAAAGATGATTTATATCATAAAATATAAAATAAGTCTGTCAAATACGCGAAATCTAAAATAAATCTCGCTTTCTAAATTGGAACATACTATGCAATGAAGTTAGTACAGTATGTCGATTCAGAAAGGAATTGTTTATTTGCAGGTTGCATCCCAATTGCAAACTTGCTTAACTTTATGCAGCGGTAAATTTTGTTTCTGGATCCCACTCGTGTAATATTTCGTCATTTAATTTACTTATCTTGTTAATTACGGTATTTTGGTCTTTTTATATGATATGCATTTAGTAGAAAGATCCCTGTGCGCGGTAGAAGTAAGTGTCAACTTTTGGAAACGCGAACTCTACCAATTTTTCGTAGCCGTTTCGGATGCACTGCTGACTTTTAAACGTATTTACTTATTTTAAATAATATGTTGAAATATTTCTAATTACAGGACAGATATTTTATTCGCTTCTTCTGATGTCTATTATAGGTATCTCATTTTTAAACTATAGTCTTTCCAAGTATTTCCTGTTTAAATAAAGATTTAGTAGAGGCCTTGCACAGTCGTATGTCACCTAACTCCACGTCTAGCATTAACTCGTTGTTTCTTAATTACCGATCAGATTACGTGTTTTGTAATCTTCTCATTTGCTGCATACCGAGGATAGTATTGTTTCGACGCTAGCTTGCACCCACTTAAAATAAGTGGTATAATTGGCGTGGTTTTATAACGATTCGAAAGAAGTCAACAGATTCAAATACTTAAATACTGCTTGTAGCGGAGAACTAATATATATGCAAGAATGTATTAGGTGTTGCGAGCCTAGTAACAAATTAGTTCAGTTGTGACCATAAGGATAAACCAAAGACAACATGAACGGAAATTATAATCTCATTCACATTCGTTTCGTGCTTACTGGCGACTCATCAGTAGGAGCCGGTATTACGCCCTTTAACCACTATATATTTGGTAGAAGAATGTGGAATAATAGGACGGTACAATCTCCTAGACGAATGATTAAACCTGTAATAGTGAAGCTAACATAATCTAAAGTCAACGACAATACGACTTCAATGCTAACTCACACTATATAATATATATACCGAGTCTGTAAACGATACTAACACTATGGCTATTATGTTTCTAACCGATACCAAAATTATAGTACCGATTCAAATACTTCTTACTTTTTAAAGTTAAATTATATCGAACTTGGTTCTCATTTTGAGTAAAACGATCCTAACCAAATGTAAACTAAATTTCAAATAATAGTGCACAAACGTTTGTCCAGAATGGTTACATAGAAGAGAAAATATTAGGCAAAATATTTCATGAAGCTTACGTAAGCCCACCCAAAATTATTTTCAGTCGTGTTTCTTCTATTCCAACTATAAAATTTCCTATTGGTAAATTCGAATTTTATTTTCCGCACGTTCTATTTAACTGAGTTATAAATCTATCAAGCTATCTTATGGTATATAAATATAAATGGATATATATATATATATATATATATATATATATATATATATATATATATATATATATATATATATAATTTCTTTTGTTATTACTAAATTGCACTAAATTCAAAGGTCTCCAAAATGCAGATCGAATGATATATATTATTAGTATAAACTGAGCTTGCATTAGGTAGCAAAGTATTCTTATCCAGTAGACCAGCTGTTGCATTGATATAATTAATTCAAGTGTTTTCAGAATTTTCAGTAAATGACACACGCACCAGGACACGTTTGATTTGGAGTCAGAGATCATGCATTACGCCACTCGTTTTCAAAACTAAACGCGATTTGCAGTCATATATGGGATAAGAGTTTTGGTTAGCGTTTATTCAACGGAGCATATTTTGAATCTTGTAAGGCGTAGAGTTCGAATACGCCAACCTGCATACATTATAAGATAATAATGAGCGATATATATATATATATATATGAGTAAACTGAAGCCACTTTATGAATTTCGATGTATTAAAGATCGAATTATCTTATATGTGTGAATGCAGATAAATGAGGACCTATGTTCAGGTCAGTCAGTCCGATTATTATAATAAAAATTTTAGAAAGTTAAGTAATGCTCGAGAATAAAATAAAATAACAAATATGTTACAAGGGAAATTAAAATTATTAATAACTCTTATCCGAGCTACCGAGGAATTGGATTACGTCCTTGGTAACACATCCATATATAGAAATACCGCTGATCCCACAATTTATGCTTATGTTAAATTTAATTAATCTTTAACCCGTTATGAATCAATGTCATTGTCCAGCACCCCTCAGAACATATAATTTTTCATTTTCTACGTCATAGAATAAGAAATTTTGCCAATTTTTTAGACAAAACATGGATGAATTCTCATAATTACTGAAAGTTAGTCATAAATGTTATATAGATGAAGGCCATATGATCTGGGTGAATATGAATATGATATACACGCAAACAAATATTCTGATACCTCAAGCCCTGTACTGTTATCGAAATTTCGCTGCTGATCACCCATTAATATTTTAAGGAGAGAAGATGATGGGTGGAAATATTATGGAGATTATGTGCATGACCTTGATTTATTTAAAGATAAAATAGTTTTAGATTCAAATCAGAATTGCTCCAATTGGATAAACTGTCTTGGTT
This sequence comes from Eudiplozoon nipponicum, assembly GCA_029291075.1. Taxonomy (NCBI): domain Eukaryota; kingdom Metazoa; phylum Platyhelminthes; class Monogenea; order Mazocraeidea; family Diplozoidae; genus Eudiplozoon; species Eudiplozoon nipponicum. Next base: position 35,685 of record JAQBSW010006528.1, on the reverse strand, counting down.
CAAAATGGAAGCATCTTTACACACTATTCGGAAAATAATGTTTTTTTAAGACACAAATGAAGTTCAAATTCTTTCTACCGATCTTGGTTGCCATTTTAGTGATCTTGAACCATTGTGAGAATGAGGAAGTAAATTATTAAATTTTAATGAATAGAATGAGCGAAAATAAATATATTCTAGATTGGAAGTCATAAGAAGAATTACCGCTATTGGATGGCAATTTAATTTGAAATAGTAAGAAATTAGCAAGCGATACTTTAAAGAAGAATATATACTCGGTAATCTTTCTTAATTTCAAGTCATATCCCCCATATCTTACGATAAGCGGCAACTTAAAATCATTAACAAATGGAAGCCTTAGATTAACATACAAAAAACCCCGGAAATTAGATTAAGGCAGACGGTGTGATATATTCGAGTCTAATAGTTGTCATCTTGTCAAATAAAATGCAACAATGATGAATGCCGCAGGTAACGTTAATCCTAATTTAAGGTACGTAAAAGTTAATAGAGCGAAGGACGTTCATAGATTCATAACACTACCGGACTATTCACTAAGCAGAAAAGTACAACCAATTGCGATAATAATATATGAGAAGCGTAAATGGATAAACAAATTGCAGCCGGATTAATGAAAGCAGAATAGGCATGTTCAGGCATTGAGCTTGAACCGGATGTGACGCACGCAATTGATTGGTTTCCGTTTTTTCACACCCTCTTTATGTTCACATATTTCTATCTTGTTTCGCTGTCCAATTTATATATAAAGATATGTTCATTATTTGATACTTGAGGAGATAATGAGAAAGAAATATTTCTTGTATCTGATAAAATTTCTTTTTATTTTTGCGCATAGGAAGGGTACAATGAATATAAGATCTGTTTTAAGAACGTTCCTGATTCTGAGCGTTAGAATTTGTAAATAAAATTTGAAACACTAAGAGATATCAGGACTCTAGGTAATCCCGTGCATAAAACTGCATGTAAATTTTTACATGTGGCTGGATATTATCTATCCCATCTTGTCATGCAGCCTGGATATACTATTATCACGGACAACTGTGGACGCATTGCGATATGCAGTCTAAATAGGATGGCGGAATTTATTGTAACATCTATGTTTTTATGAATAGAAAATCTATGGAAATGTAGTTCTGTTCGATTTTCAATACAGCATTAGGTAATGTTAGGAAAAGGCGATTGTGCGTATAAGAATCTAAAGCTAAATCGAGTAAAAGAATATCGGATTCAGGCGGGTTATTAGCTCATTACTGGTTAATCAATTATTGAGAGTACAATCCTTCTAAATTTCATCCTTTTATCTGTTAGTTTATGGTAATTTTTATTTATGGTTCTTAGTGATTTGAACGCGTAATGAAGGAATTTTGTCTTTTTTTCCTCATATTTTTCATTCTTTTGTTCGTCAATCTTCAAAACTTTCGAGTCTAAACATCACATATTTTATTCTATATCTTAATCTTCGTATTTTATTAAAGTTGGTCAATTACCTGAATATGATTGTTGGTGTCTCTCCACAAACCTATCAATTACGCTATTAATTTATCATTTGGATCGAAAAAATAAGACATATTCTGACATGTGCAAAGGGTAAATTATCATCTATTAACTTCAGTTTCAATTAGATGAATAATAATGTGAATTAAATGTATTTAACGAAATAATCTTTTACAGAATTTAATTGGGAAATAAATCCTCTGTTGAATTAAACAGCTATTATAAAGCAGGTATAGGAATTATACACATACAAAAAACGTGGTTCGCGTCAACCTTATACAAGGCCGATTTGAAATATAAATGAATTGGTTATAGGCGATATCGCACTTGCTCCATTGGCTTGTTATTAAGAATTGTGAGGTATAGCGAACTTAAGATAAAATCGGAGAATTGGATCCGAAATGTAGCCAACAGAAAAATAATTTAAAGGCAGTCTGTGCTAGTCACAGCACAGTTCAGGCAATTTTAAAATATCCAGGTTCGCAATTTATTCATTCTTTTAGAGTATGAGTATTATTTTGCCAAATCCAACGTGCTGGTGAATGATCTACAGAACATGTTGTCTGCGAAAGAGCGATTATTTGATACAAACTTTTACGAAACATGAATAGTTTTAACGTGGCTAACAAGTGACGAGCTAGGATATTTTCACAAGGCACCTTCACACGCCTACAAAAAATTCACCTTGATATAGATTAGTTTATATTTCGAGCTACACGCCGCTTGTTTTTTTTCAAAATCGGCGCTGTTTAGTTCAACAGAACCAGCAAGTAACAAATATTCGTATAATATATTGTTTAGATGATTAATATTTGTCGAAATTCTGAATAATCCGCACGACATACGTGGTTTTAGTTTGATTTTAATTCATGTCTGAGGAGAGTGACTTGAATCCATTGCTATCAGACTTAATTTTCGATACAAAAAGACAATGATATGCTCGGAAAATAAATTTCTCGATATTTATTGATAGATACTTCGATGGAAAAGCTGGTTGACTTTTCAAAATCCGTGTTCCTTATTTCAACTACACACCAAGTACTTTTATGCACGTGAAAAGTGTTAACTTTGTTAAAATTGTAAATTGTTTCATTTTTTACGACCGGAATTAAAAAGATAAATTTAAAATTAACACTGTAAGAATTGAATTGTTTGACATAAATGTTGCTTAAGAAAGTTATTAATAAGCGAAGTTTTATCCAGAGTTATTTTTCTCGCCAGCTTTATAGCTCAAATTAATTTGTAAAAAATTATGAATTTACAAAAATGAATATTGTAATGAGGAAACCTGCATCGGCCTGCTAAATTTCATATCCAGATCTCACTAGCAATCAATCCACCATCATGCACGTTTATATTAATTAATGTCAGAAAAGGCGTTGTTTATGACCTTATATTATTTATAAAATTAATCATTATATAGGTATAGTTGCGTTCAAGAATGGATCGCATAGAGGCCAACTTATCGACACAGATTGCGTAAAATTGTACATAAATATATGCAGATTCGCAAAGTCTTCCGGTGTCATCTCATATCCATAATTTTGTTCTAACGTCATTTTCAGACAAGCAGCTGTTGGAGGGCTCCAAAATGAAGGAACAAGTGAGAACTCATCAATCAAAGTCAATAATCGGTGCACCTGGAAATGTGAAGGATTCAAGATTTTACTGATCTACGAATGCTACCAATTGTCTCGCATAAGAAAAGGTCGGCGAGTTTAAAAAAAGGAAGGACAGCTCTTCGCAATACATATCAACATTTAAGCATTACAGAAATACGACGGGATAGTGATTATACTGTTCAACCAATACAAATCGAGGAAAATACAAATTGTAAGACAAATAGAAAATACCTCATTCTTTACTTTATGTTAAAAATATATTATTTTACATAAATGCTTCAGATTCAGTCTACAATTTCAACTAGATAAGTTAGGAAATGATCTGAAACTGGTACTTCCTGTACATTTAATGAAATTATTTGTAAATAATTAAGAAAAAAGAAAATATGAAGCAATTAGAGAAAAAAACTATAATAAGATTGGGGTTGCTCTTGATTTTACATCCAATGGACCTTAAATACATACAAGAGTTCACTGATAGGACTAGGATTATGAAATTCAAAAGGTTAGAAAGAGACATGAGAAGAAGCTAGCAAACCTGGAAAACTATAGGCCTCCAAGAAATAATGCAAACGATTCTGATTTGTCTACACGCGAAATAAATTTTGCGTCTATGGATCTCAAGGAAAATGAAAATGGAATATTTAACCTGGGACTGAATACGGATCTTCCTATAGAATAAATAACTAAGAAAGATATTATTACCTAGAGAGTTAAAATCACGCAGTTCCTCCCAGAAAAAGATAAAACTAAATTTGTTTCTAGGTTCGAACACCAAATACATACTTAAACTAAATTTAAGTTTGATTTTGCCAAAGTGGTGTTAGAACATAGAGAAGATTAATGTAATTCGACTTATGAATTGAAAAGATTGAGATTGAACTTGTTATCTAATAAGGTAATATGCCTTAAAGCTGATAAAGGTGGAGCAACAGTGCTAATGAATCAGAGGGGTTATAATGATAAGATGTGTATGAAATTAATAAATAGTCCGTGCTTGGAATATCATCAATAAAAGTGACACACTCCCTCCCAGAGTGTATGGTTTATTACAGATTCATAAAGAAGTTAATTCACATAGGTTAATTGTGAATGTTCAAATTTCTATGCCATAGAATAAGAAAATACACCTATTTTCTAGATTATACTTAAACAGTACACTTATCACTCTACTGACATTATTGGTGAATATAGATTATTAGAGAATAATAAACTGACAAGCCTGGATAGGGTATCTTTTCTATAATAACATTCCGGCGCAGGTTGCATTAGAGTGTGCCCAATGTCGTTTAAAGGAATACCCTGAAATACTAGAAGGTATTAAAATGATGCTTAGGAGTATTATGGAAATGTTTAAAATTTGTATGCCCTCTGCATACCTAAAATTTAGAAAAGAATTCTACCTGAAATGTTTTCCTATGGGGCAAACTTTATCAGTCTCAGTCGCTAATATTTACATGCATTTTTTATAAAAAGATCTCTTAATCAAATCTCTCCTCAAACCAAAATTATATTTAAGATTCTTATATGACATCTTCTTAATTTGGAATCATGAGGATAATGAGTTTGAGAATTTTCTGTATTTAGCTAATCAACTTGGAGAGGTAATATTTACATAGGAAAAAGAAAGAAAATAAGAATTATCATTACTAGATGTGAAATTAAAACTAATGGGTCCTCTATTAGAAAAAAATATTTATAAGAAAGATTCTTATCCTGGAATTCTCCCGAATAACTGCCCGAATCACCCGTTTGGGATGAAAAAGGCATTCTAAAATGCATGATAATATGAAGTCTTAAAATAGTGGGTTTAAAATATAGGAACAAAGAAATGATGAAATTGAAAGAAATATTCAGGATAAATGATTATCCGGAAAAATTAACAGATAAAATCATAAACGAGATGCTATGATGATTTAATGGAAAAATAAACCAAGAAAAACAGTTAATGGATTTTAAAAGCAAAATGAAGATAAGCACAGAATTCTGGATCTACCAGATTTTAGATTAAGTAGAAACATTGGGACACAATAAACGAAAAAACATAGGAACATTGTTAAGACAATCAGTTAGAATAGACAATAATCTACCGAAACAGAAAGAGAAAATTGAACCGCTCAACACAGCAGGGTTTATGAGATACCTTCTAAAGATTGCAAGCCCAGGTGATTAGGTGGAACCATGCGTCCAATAAAGGTACATAGAGGGGAAAATAAAGATGCATGCAAATATGGACATTGTCATAGATCAGATATAGCCAGGCACTCAATGGCGACAGGTCATCAGATAAACTTGGATGGCTGTAAAGGGATTGCAATATGTAACCGAAATAGATTAACAAGTTGATTATGAAATCAAATGAAATAAAATCAGATATGGGAGTCATGAATGTGACATTTGTAAAAAAATCATTAGGCCCCATATTTAAAAAAGCCTTTTCGATTAGAACACAACGTAGAATGCAGGAATCAGACTTAATAATAAATCCAACTAAGAGACGGCGACTATCAAATTGAGATAATAAATGGAACAAATTATATGAAGTTTGAAAGAGGATATATGGCTATAATTGTGGTAAATCTTGTGCTTTAGAGTAAACTTACATAGTTGTTGACTTATATATGTTGACTTATATATATATATATATATATATATATATGTATATTTATATTTATATACATATTATGCAGAGAAATATATGTATGAATAATTCTAAATATTCATATAAGATATGGGATGAACTCACATGGTTGCTTTAATGATTATATAGATATTCGCAATATATATGTGGAGGAATATTTAGATTCTTATATACCCAGTGTGGGGAAACTCATATATGGATTTGCTTATAATGATTGATATATACGATATATATATATATATATATTATTGCGCACGTGTATATGTATGAATATTTATATATTCATATAAAATGTAAGTATAAATATAAATTCATATATGTAATATATACATATTATACATGCATAAACATAAAAATAAATATTTAAATATTAACAAATGCGTTTTGACTGATATAATTTACCCGTTGAGAGACTCATAGTGATGCTTGTATGGTCTTCATATTATATATAGTGTATACACAAACAAATATATATAATGGATATATAGATATTTAAAAATACGTGGTAAGAACCCAAGAGGTTGCTTATATGCATATCTACATATGCATAAGATATAGCGTGTGGACGTATATATATATATATATATATATATATATATATATATATATATATATATATATATATGATGGATATATAGATATTTATAAACGTTATAGTCTGTAGACGTCGATATATATGGATATTTATATATAAGATGTGAGTATACAAAAATAACAAAAAGTAAATAATAAAATTTAAATAAAATTTTAAAAAAATATATTGCTTATTTATTACATATATATTTATTTATATATCTACACAGGTATGTATATGGTTTTGAAAGAGATATTTAAATGAAAAAAATAATTTATACAGAATATGAATATATATTTGGTTGAGCTATGATTCGTTAGTTTAGGCTCCGTATTCGGTCTTGTCCAAACGATAGAATAATAGAATTGTCTTTCAATAAATTTATTAACCTCTCTCTCTCATAATGTATTGCACATCGGATAAAATTAGGTAAACTGGGGAATTTGAGGATTACTCTAATATTAAAATTTAAAAAAAAATTTTGTTGATCATTCTACGCGTCGGAACAGCAATATAAAAACACAGAGACATCATGGATAGGCTTGTATGTCAATCCATAGGGTTTGCTTATAGTTATTCTATAAATTTATCTTTGGTAGAGTACACATATGGGTAAATGGGTTGTTTTTTGTCGGGGTAGGAGTGTGAAAAAGATAAGTTAGTATATTCATTTGAGTATAAGAGAATAAGTATGAAGACCGGATATTAAGAAAGACAAAAAAAATAGTTTAGCAATTCAAATAAATTTAAAAAGACCTGCCTTGATTGAGGATACCACGTTTGCCACAAGTTGTTTTTCTCCTGTGTGTATGGTGTCAACCCTGAATATGGGACTGGAAATGAATTCCCGAAAATTCGGGGAAAAATGGAAAATCTTGTTCCAACATCATTTTCAGACAAGTAGCTGATGAAAGGCTTCATAATGATGGGAAAAATGATAACCCATCAATGAAGGCCAATATTCTTTGCACCTGGAAATGTAAAGGATTCAATATTTTACCGACCTATAAGTGCTATCAATTGTCCCGCACAAGAAAAATGCGGTCAAATCCACAACAACAAACGACAGTCCTGAGAATTGCAACGCAGCATCTCATGTTCACCAGTGAAACGTGTACAAAAAAACTATTTTTCAATAAAATTCAGTGTCAGCATTTGTTTATTATGTATTGCGTACATGGAAAAAAATCAATTAGGACAAGAGAGGATATGACTGAGGTAGCATAAATGGAAGGTATAAATGCATGTCCACTTATTTTGAACAGTTATCACGCATTATACTCACTAATCTTTTTTCAAGTAATTAGGCACAGGTGTTCGGTGAAATCTCCTATACGAATTCGTATTCAAGTAGTAATGGAGTTAGTCACTTAAAAATAATTGTCCTGCTGATGAGTTCCGAGTAACGACGATATGTGTATGTTCGTAATATTAACACTTTCCGTTATATATATATATATATATATATATATATATATATATATATATATATATATATTAAAATTCTTTGCGAGAAATAATAAATGAATATTCCATTTGTAACTGAATGGCCAGAGTATATAAAATTGTTAGAGTAATATCTGTTCAGACATGGCGAAATTTAGCCTATTTTGAAATCAATTGTGTTGTTTTATATACGGTCTCGCCATATTGAAATCATACCGTTGCATAATTTACCGGCTCGGTATATATTACAAATAGTCATTTGGTTTTGAAATCCAACTTTATTTGAAGTCAACTTCATTATTGCTCGACTTCAACTTTTTATCAGAGATTGTGCTAACTAGTTGTCCCACATCGTCTTTATCATCATTATCATCATACTCAACACTGACAGTAAAGCAAAAGTCGTTTATAACAAATACATTATTGGCATATAGCCATAAAAAAGAAAATTAAACTAAGAAAAAATAAAATAAAGTAAGAACCAAGAAGAAGAAAAAAGTAAAGTCTTAAAAAGTGGCTTAATTAGAACGGTGACCTAGTTCATATAAATATATTTACCAAAATAAGACTGAGAATATAGGCAATCTAAAAATTTACGCAATATTTATATGGTCATTTCAGCTTTATTGCAAGATAGCTTTGGTAAATTGACCACATTCCTTGAGAAAAAACAGAATAGGTTTAGTTCGTTGTTCCATGCATTACTGATAATTCGCCAGTGTGCACTTTACGTTGGTTCCAAGCACATGTTCGGCATTTCGAAAAGCACATATTTGGTACCATTTACAAAGTTGGTGTTTAATCTGTTTATTAGGTTGGCACATAAGACACTTTGTCGAAGGCTATATTTGAATATTTCTCAATCATTTTGGAATACACATGTGCGTATGAGACCGTATCATCAATATGTCCTACATTCCTTGACCAAATATATATTAGGCACACGGCGTAGCACCGTTTACATTTGATGCTCTTCTGATGAGCGCAAAACGCATTTTTACATGAAATTATACTTCCTGCATAACGACTTTGGAATAATTTTCTGTCAAAGTTCTTACTAAAATGTTACATGGTACGTAATTCTTAGCACATAATTGTTTTCGTAATTTTTCTACGCAACCATCAATATATAGAAATGATACATTTATCAACGGCGCTATGAATTGCTGCAAATGTGGTAAATATTGTCAACGTCCTGAAAAGTAAGTGGCTGGAGTAACAGGTAGGTCAGAGGAAGTCACCAATTTTAGGAATATACACACAGAAACTATTTTATATTAAGAACCAACTCGGCAACCATAGTGTTGGTACCGTGTGCCGACTAGGTCACCATGGTGTTAGTACCAATTACTAGCTTGGTATGTATTTTATTTAGTCAGTTCGCTTTGAGGTCGCATTGTCAATGATTTATATAAAGGGTGAATGCACGCTCATATGGAAAATTTTGCCGTTTTTCTGGACCGCATTAACTAAACAAATAGGTAGTGTCTATTGGGCATACAAATACCTGCAAGCATGAAACTCAACACACATTTTGTTCATGGTGAATTTTGTATATCTTTCTTATCCTATTTGGACAATTTTACAAGCCAGTAGGCCATAATCTTTCACAATTGCATATAAATTTGTCCTCATCAGCGTTCAATATATAACTAATAAGCGTTTAATTTGGCGATGCCATTATTACCGCTAAATGTTATATACGATGTCGATAAAGGCAAGAGTTTATGGATTTGCTGAATTAATTTGTGTTTGTATGCAATTTTAATCCCAGATTCTGCTTAAATTTTGCTTATCCCAAAATCCGTTTTTGTTCTATATGCAGGTTCAACATTTTGAAGACTATCCCGCTGTCTTTGAATTAGCATTTTGAAGAATTTATATAGAGTTAACTGTATCACTTCTTGAATAAACCTACGTATAGTAGATTTTACCGTCCACACATCACCCATGTCATGACCAAGTACATTATTGTTATATTTCGTAGTGCCGGTTCCTTCTAATAAGTCGTCAGTAAGCACTAAACGCATGGGCATCTGTGATTAGTGATTCCATTCATGTTGACGTTCTGGTCGTATATGAATTAATCTATTTCTAGGAACGAAATACTTAATACACATTTGAGTATATTTTAGTTCCTTGCAACAATCAAAATATAACTATAATAATAATTTTTTGATGTCATGATTACAGTGAAATGTGATAACTGATATTTTGGCGAAATTTACCCTATGTCGGAATATATTTTTAGGTACCATGTACAGACACCGCAGATTGAATAGCATAGTTTTGGTATCATCTTTATGCTCGACATATTAAATGTATTCTGCGATGACATTTAAGTCGTTTTGCCGAAGTCAATAATTTAAATTATCTCCATTTCGTTTCAATGTCTAGCAACTGCTTCATTTTTTTCACCCATATAAATTGACGTTTTAGTGTAGCAGTAGAAATAGATCTCTTTCTTTACATCCTCGATGTTGGCTAACATACTCGACAATTCTGAGTCCTTTGTAAAGAATATTTCTATTTTTAAAGATAGAAAATGCGAAAGAATTATTGCTCGTGGACTGACCTTTCTGTTAGCCAGTAATTACCAATGCATTAGTGGTTCACTACCGGAGCTAAATAACTTCCTGTCGTGACCTCAGATATTTTCGTACGATGTAGGTTAAATTGCAGTTTTTTAAGTTATTCTTATTTTTCTGGTCAGTAGGTGAAATTTAGTTTAATCATTCATTGTTTTAATAACGACTGGACTATATATTTCCGGAACGAAGACTGACAATTTCTGAACAATATTCAGTTTATTTTGATCAATAAATGATTGAATTATTTTACAGTTTGCTCACATTTCAGACATTGTAAAAAATGAATCTTTACCAGTTTTTTTTTAAAACATGGTACTTATGGAATATTTTAAATGAATTGTACAAAATATTTAGGGAATTGTAAATTCAACATGATGATATGCGTAATGGAATGTTGTTCACAGCCAAACTATGCATAAATCAATCCAGATATTGATATTCTTCTTTTTTAGTAGTTAACACGAAACTTGGTAGCCACGACTGTTTAAAACATTGAGAATCAAAATTGTTTTGCAATTTCTGACTAGAAGTAACACTTCCGATTTAATGCTTCTAAAACAGTCTCTTTGTACTTTTTTTCCAAGATAAATATCGTTTAAAGTTCATGTTCAGTGTAAAGTTTTAGCATTTTCTATTTTTGTCAAATTTATTTGCTATTTAAGCTTTTCTATACAACGTAATATTTATCTTATTGAATTATAAATTGTAACCTAAAAAGGTTCGTGCATATTGAATGAAATAATGGATAATGACGTATATATAAAAAAAGTAATTTACTACAATAAACCATCAATGATGTCACGTTGAGATTCTATTGTGTTAACAGTACGTTATTTTATGACCATTGGTCAAAATGATAATGGAATTCAAATCAGTTTATCAGAATTGACATACTACATTACTCACTGTTTAATTATTCTAATACATTTCGTGCTATAATGCACAACACATCTTTTGTTCTAGCTGTTTTTGAATAATAATCGAAAATACACAAATCCTAATCAAACAGAAGAATAGATTTATATTTCACTCCCTTTTTTAATTTATGCGATTTGCCTGTTAATTCTATTTACATGGTTGCATGTTTTGGTAAATGAATAAAAGGCTATCGGCAATAGATACAGTGAAAAGTTAATTTTGATATATAATGTCTATAATTTCCGAGTAGTTTTGGATAAATATTTAAATCAAATTCTTATAATGATCTATGGAACTTAAAGTTAGAATAACACATTATAGTATAATATATTAGGTAGAAAGGTTAAGGCTGAAGCTTATAAAAAAGCAATGCCAAATTATAAATTTGAAATTAATGCCATTATCAAAGTTTGCACATTGTAAATCAATGGTTAGATTTAATTCATCCTTTGTTAGCTTAAACTTTACACAAAATTCATAATTTTTACATATAAGTTTTCATTTTCTTTTGTTTATATTTGATGATCCTCTTGCAAGGCATCGGAATTACGTCAAATTTCTAAAAAAAATACTTAATGAACTATGCCGTGAAACATTTTACGGTGAGTAAAATAAAATCTGTTGAATTATATTTTACATGTTTATATTTTTGAATAATGCTATTTTAACATTTCAGAGAGCTGTTTCTATTGTATACACCTACATTTATTTATCATGTTTTCATTAAGTCAGCTTAAATGAACAGGTTATTTACTGGATAAAAAATTATTTAAGCAAATATTTTATAACAGGTTTATCCTTGAAATTGTCCTATTTAAAGTTTTGATTAGCTAACAATACGTAACGATAGAGGGAAATAGAGAAAATTTTCTTGAATGCCAAATATTTTCCATAGCAAATAATTTAGCCAATTGCGTGCAGAACGCATTCGCAAGCACAAAAATGGCAGACATTGAGCAACACATTTAATTAATCAATTACTCACCATATGCATACGGTGCGCTATAATTTTAATTTTCCTTGTTTTGAATACAAATAATGCGAAAATTATACACCAGTCGCACTCTTTGTTCTTATTATGGGTTTACATTCAAGCAATCATTATTCACTCAAATGAAAAGCACAAATGTATATGGAGATCGGCTGTTAACGCTTGGGTTCGTGGTGGCATATAAACCTGTCAGGTGAATTACCAAACATTTAAATACTGTTTCTTGCGGAGAACTAATATATATACACGTATGTATTAGGTGTTGCAAAACCAGTGACAAATTAGTTCAGTTCTGATCAGAAGGATAAACCAAATACAGCATGAACGGAAAGTATAATCTCATGCACATTCGTTTCGTGCTTACATGTAATATGGATGATTACGTATTACATTTTAGCATTATATTGAAGTATCCATTAACTCACAGCCATTATTCAGCCAAACAGTTATTAATAGACGATTATTTCAATTTTCACCTTCTCTTACAATGATCTTTCTTTTTTTAGGTAATTTATTTATTTTTCTTGTACAATTTTCATTTATTTTAACTTAATATCTCAGTTAAACTGTTAATTTTAATAACATGATTGCTTAACGAGCATGATTTCATAACTGGTTTAACTGAATAACTTCGATTTACTACATAACCAATAAGGTCACCCTTATTTGCATCATGCTGCACGATAAAAAAGACATATTCTGCCGCATGCAAACCTAAACTTAGCATTCAGTTTTTGTATTTTAAACTAGACAAAGGAACTAGTACATGTAAGTATTTATACATGAATACTTGGAATTTGTACACACACACACACGCACAATTATATGCTTGTTGAACCAAATATAAATTAATCATATAATACATATTATCGCACCAATATATTCATCAAAAGGAAAATTGGGAGGCGAAAGTATCCATATGACAATATTAATTTATGCATCATTGCTGCAGGCCTCCTGAAATATGGCTCCCAGTCTGCTATATTGATATTTAATAATTGATTACATTTATTTTGGACTGATTCTACGCTGTCTGAAGCATACAAAAAAACGCATGTTAAGCCGAAGTTGCACAAAGTAAACGGCACAAGCAACTTGTGCCGTGGCGAATTCTGGAAGTTACGTGATGATTACCCAATAATGACGAAACTGGTCTACTTGATGAATTGCCTTTTCTTCATTATGCAATACTTGGTTTATTCTGAGACATGTTAGTACGTAATGGGGTAGGTGTCTATATCATAGTCGCAACCTTGATTAAAATAATTGCTATCACAGCCCACGCAACCAATGTTTGTTTAATTAAAAAAAATTTCAATTAAATACGACTTCCCCATGTAGTGCGGTGTCTGTTCTGTAGTGACAGATTGCTGATTGTTAGTTGGAACTTCAGGTCCAAAGCGATGCAATATCGCCTCCACCTAATGAAAAGGCTAACGAAAAAACATTAATTAAAATATAGCTGAAAATTGTTTGTAGTTTGCGGCAGCGTGGCTCAGGGTTTAGACCACTAGAGTTCGAAGCAGACGTTCCCAAGTTTGAGCCTTGTCCGCGGCAAATTCTGGACAGTTCGTGAAAAGTTCCCAATAAGGACGAAACCGGTCTACTAGTGAATTTCCTTTTCTACACTATAAAAATTCTTAGTTTATACTGTCAAATGAATGTAAATAATGGGTCAGTTGTTTAGATCAAAATTGCAATCTCGATTAATGCAATCATGTACAAAGTGGCGGCAAATTAAAAAAAATATCACAGCCATTATATAAGTTAAGTTTGAATGCGGGATAAGCATCAATCCTGTCTCATCTATTTTTTTAAGTATAAACTGAGCAATGTATAACGCAATAACGGCATATGCTTTTGAATCAAATATCTTGAGAAATACTGAATATTAGTTTGCTTCCAAATTTCAATCATGAGACTTACGCCGTATTTTGAAATAAACGCACCTGCACAGGTGATAATAGTTCTGAAATAGACAGAAAATTATTAATACTGCTTGTAGTCAATATTTACCTCGCTACGTGGTGAACATTTTTAAGTTAATAATTAATCTACCAATATAAATAAAATTTGAAATCTTTTCCTTCTATATCTGAAAAATCTATTTAAAAAAGTTGTTTCTTGAAAGAATGCAATTCACATTAGAATATTATTTGACAGACTTGATTCCTCATAATACCAAGGCTACATTAATAATGCTTGCCAGAGAAAATCTTGGTTATTTTGTTTTAAATTCGTCCTTTTGGTTGTTCATGCATATATTGAAATTTCTTTCACATTTCTCCTGTTACATAAATATATGTTCTCGTTAAGAATATAGAGCTTAGTAATTTCTACTTCAAGCATACGAGTTTAACCACTTAAAATTTTCGAAACCTTAGTTTACATTATATACTTAAGTATTATCCAGAGATTTGATAAGGTCGGACTGTTCATCTCAGGGTTGGAAGATTATATCAATATAATTAACAACAGCATCATTAGGCAAATAGACACAATAGTCTTTAGCAAGAAATGCTTACTGCTATACGGCTATTCAAAGAAAACAATAACAGAAAAAAAATTGAAAAAATGTAGCGGCAATAATAAACCAAATTCCAACTTGTCGAAAACATCATTAAAGTAGAATGACTTTTATTTTGTAGGATTTATCCATTACACCTAAATGACAAAATAAGCTTTTTAGCAAAACGATATCGGCAATATATTTTTCACGTTGCTATCACGTTTTGTCGCCAGAAATATGACCTAACTTTGGATCTAACCCTACTAAATTGATAAAAGAAAGTTGAAAAGATGATTCTGTTGAGATTAGGTAACAAAAAAGCCATGGAGCTGGCAGGGTGCCAATCAATAAATATGATGTGCACGTGGATTCTGTTTCTGTGAACGAGCGGTTACTATCTTATCTTATTTGAAAGAAAATCGATATTAGATATTTTGCTGTGCCATAATCTGCCAACCTTGTTTTATACACCAATCTGGCTCTGGTTTAGAGAATAATGCTGTAACAAGTAATCGAATTAAAAGCATACGTAAAACACGACTACGCCAATACTGTTGTAGGAGCTCAATTTGTTTGTCTAACAAGGAAAACAACATGGCTGATACAAAATACGTATACGGATATTAGACATGTTTATTCATTGTTCACGTTCGAAGCGTTAAACATCATCAAATATAACGTGTCAAGTCTCACTAACGTATAGTAAAATTTAAAAAAAACGAGGTGCATTTTCGATACAGCCTTCCAGGCCAAGTAAGATACAGGCGTATTACGTAAATGGCGACTATTGAAGAAAGTTACCCCAGCTTTCGTGATTCTGCCATTCTCCACGTCACTCACATTGCATGAAATATTTGCACAGTTATCAAGGTATTCATTCAAGTCAATTACGTCCAGAAAGTCACTTTGCAACCGCAAATTTGATGTAAGTGTTTATTGATCCTGTAAAAGTACATTAAGTTTATAGCGGCGAAATTAAAACCAAATAAATGAACGAAGGCAGGTGATCAATTCAAGATTGCCTGAGCGGAATGTTGACTGTCGATTAATAAAAAAATGCCGTCTGGCTTGTCAAGAGAAACTAGTCTACCGCTGGAAGAACTTCGATACCTGCATCCTGAATGAATTTAGTAGCATTTTTCATGACTGACAATCACGAATTACAATTTTTCCATAAATTCAATAACATTTTTCTGTTCGGGAGTTAACGTGCATTTTTGTAAAGTTTAAAAGAGAAAAATTCTAGTAAAAATGTTATGCTGCTTTCTATATTGTGTTCGGAAGGTGTCGAAATAAGAAATAATTGATCTGCCTTTTAATATTATATCTCCTTTTCTGTCACTCTTAGGACAGTTTCATTTATTTGACCTTACGAAACTAAAACGTAACTTTTATGTTTTAGATATAGTTTAACTGTTTTGAAGGACGCGCGAATATTTGTGCAAATTTGAAAAAAAATATTTCGTATCAGTCACAAATTAATAAATCATCAGAAATTAATATAAACCAGAAAACCTCTAAAAAAGAAAAGAATTGATAGCGTAATTATTTAACCAAAATTAGAACTTGACATTGCATATTTGCGCTGATCAGCTTAAAAGAAAAACTATTGCATACCTGACGTGATCATATATTACGAAAAAAGAAAACCTCAGATTTTCAATTAATATGAAAAAATACCCAATCTGGTTTATGGTATTCTGCCGCAAGTAAGTCAGATCATATGGTTGTCTTTATTGCGATTAGAATTCTATGTCACATACATATACTAGTTTACCACACTGGCATATAGCCGCAGTTAATAATCTACCTACAATATCGTTATATATATATATATATATATATATATATATATATATATATATATATATATATAGAATATCCATTGCCTAATATGTGTTATATATATATATATATATATATATATATATATATATATATATAACAACGTATTACATGGAATAACATTTATAAATAAATCTTATTTCTACCAGTATCTACAGCCACTATTCTGGATTCGTTAATATATTCGTTCATTCAATCCCAACTGTACATTTATACAGTAACCAATAGCTTTCAATTTGTGGAAAAAATCCGACCTTAGTTTCCGAGATATCAGAGGCAGCATATATATATATATATATATATATATATATATATATATATATATATATATATATATGCTGCCTCTGATATCTCGCAAACTAATGAATTTAAATCCAAATGGGAACACCATCATGTCCAGCCATTAATACATAAGATATAACATAAAATAAATGGTGATTTCATTTAAGCATAATTATTTTATAATCTAATGAAATTTTAAAGGTTTCTTTAGTGCATTATTATACATTGAAAAAATTAACAGATAAGTTACGATATATTGCAATCGCATTTGTTCGAATCAGAAAGCCCATTAATGTTATTGAATCTAATCTCGCAGACTTGAGTTAAATACGACCGTCATTTAATTTCGCACTTCGTCCAAACGCAGAGTAACTAACGCCATCCACGAGTATTGGCGCTTTTTGCATTTTGAAATCGTCATCAGAACATGAGTGACTAATTAATTACAATGAGCACACCTCAATGCATATTTTGCGTATGACAAACAAGAAATGTGTCATTCAGCTCACGAAGTCCTCTAAAAATTACACGGGATTGCAATGTGTTCTGCAAAATTTCCAAGCAGTCTTATACTTAAAATTAGGGAATTTGTGGTCGGTCTTGCATAATTCATTTAAACTAAGTAATTATTAATGGCGTGGTTTCTATTATCAAAATTGAAAATCAAGATTGCGGACTTGAAAAACAGTCGCATAAAGTAGTACTACAAAGAACGTGCCATGTAGTGGCGCATTTCGACTTCCCATATATTGTCTGAAGTTGTAATCTCTTATTTGGGATAACATTAACCTATACTAAAAAACTTGTGCATTTGCAATTCATTTTTTATTTACTCCTTGAGTTTTTTTGTCCGGTAATTGATTTGTCTTACGTGAGGCTTAATTTCGTTTTTTTTCTATTTAATAACCGTAGTTCTTCTGTGTTAAACCTGTCTAAGTCTGACAGCTCACTTAATCGATCAAGCTTAATTAAAGAAAAAAAACATTTTCAAAAAGTAATGATGAATTAAGAACATATGCATAAAAGTCATTCATAAGCTTGTAATAAAGAGATTTTTAATTGATTTTTCAAAATTTAAATATTTTATAAAGTGATAATTTAAAAAAAGTTATGCCTTCAATTGAACAATTGAAGAATTCAAAATAATCTGATTGACCCAAATTAGAGGTAGAAACCCATTAAAATTTTGATGTTCTTTTGGTGATTTTAATTTGTTAGTTTATGAAATTGTTTGGAATGCTGGTGTTCCTGACAAAATTTGAAACTTCTCTTTTCGCTTTCTACGTGACATTTATCGGCTAGCATGGATATGTTTATTTTCGCCATTCAATGTGCCAATAATAATAAAAAAGAAATTTAAGATAAGCACATTTATTTCAGCATGCTTGTGATTCAATTTTGGTTTAAAATTGTTACTTTTCTCAATAAATGACACATTTATATATATCGTTCATGAGAAATAAAAAGAATATTTTGGATATGGTTTTAGATTGCGGCCAGTGATCTAAACAAGAAACAAGTTCTCAGCGTAGTTGTAATTAATGCTGAGCTATGATATCTCTCTCTATCTTTCTCTCTATTTGTTATTTTTATTTTTAAACGTACCTATCGGAAATATTCCATAGATTTAATTAACAATTATCAAAGGTGTTGGGTGTGATATGGCTCTTTATCTGTTAAAGGAACATTAAGCAAAATGATGAACTCGACGCAATTGTATGTACAGTGTATTAAATCGAAAGACATAACCTCTTAGTTTTTATCAAAGATACGTTTATAGAAAATTAACAATTTTCTGGGAATCAACATTCATAAAAGTAAATTTATATAAAAGAATATTAAAGAAAAAAATCTTTCAAACCAACCACTATCAAATACTTCTTATCGTAAAATATATATTTTAAAATCGTGGATTGCTCTATACTTGCATTTACTTAAATTAATGAAAATTTTATATACACGTCACTATAAATTAGCATTCAATTTTTATTTCATTAATCATAAAAACGCATTTAGCCAAACTACTGCGCAGTTAACTTTTATGCTCCTACAGTTGATTAAGGCGAAATATATTGCAAAAATAAAATTTATAAAGAGTAAATTTCTGCGGTGTAATTATTGAGAAGCACCTCATCTATCCTGATTATTAATGAGAATGGAAATTAGTTTGATAATATAATGTTTTTTTAAAGAGCGATATCCTTTTGTTTTTGTGCTGATTTCCATTTCCATCGTTTTATTTAACTATGATAAAAATCAATTTAATGCAGTCCAGAGCATTTTGCCAGAAAACGAATCGGCGCACTATTTAACAAAGGCAATTCTAATCGGCATAAATATATATTCTGATCATGTAGAACTATAAGCTAAGCATTATTAAATGAATTACCATCTAAATATAATAATTATTAAGCATCGGATATGCAGATGACAGTTTTATATATTAATTTCGATATTCATACGAGATGGGGTATTTCATTAACCAATCAATCTTTGCGCCATTGTTGATAATAACTGTTTAAATCACGCATATTTATTTGAGATAAATACCCGTTCTACATTATTTTAATTTTCGCAAAATGCTTCAAAGGTACTGGCAGTGGCAAATACTGGCGCTTTTCTTTCTTTTACGGACGTAATCACAGCACGACAGCAAACAGGCGCGCGAGAATTAAAAAAAAATTGATGCAAAAGATGGGGGAAATCAGAAAAGTAGCTTGACATTATTTGTACTTAACTGGACATTTTGTCTAAAAAAATTTTATGCTGTCGCGTGTATTACCTTTTTTACGCTTTCGCCCAAATTATATTGGCTATACGAGTGAAAATTCACTGATTGGAGAGGTGTTGATAAAATTTATTGGACTCCAGTTGGCGCACTCCGAATAAACAAAATAATGATAAAGCATCATAAGTTTGCTAACTCGATTATAGGAATTTTATCACCACCAATATAATAATTGATGCTCAATTAAAGAAATATTTAATTTTTGCGAACTCTGCAATAACGTTATTAGTGTGATTGCACATAAATTGTGCAGACAATATTTCCACTCAACTACAGTGTATGCAAGAACTCTAGGATTGAGAGCTGCATATGTCATTTTTATTACTTCATACTTGCTTTGCGATTACATTCACTTCGATCAAAATGAAGATGTGCTCAGAAGGTGACCACGGAGTTAAGAAACGTCTCATTAGGCGCGGCTCATGATAATTTTGCAATGCTTCGCAGCTGGTTAAATAGAAAATGTATAGCGCAAACTCCCAAAATAATTATTCATTAGTATTAATGATAGAATTATTTTTTCAGAAACCACTTCATGCGCTTTGTTAATAAAATCTGCTTAATCTATAATAAAACACATTTTTTAAAGTATTTATATATTGAAATTTGTTTTTGTACGAAGATCGTAACCTTGATTCAAATAACTGTCTATAGCATTCTTGCCGAGAAGTCAATCACATGATTCAAGCTATCAATTTTGACAATACAATTAAAAATGGAATCTCTGTAAAAAATTCTGATTCAATCGTAGAAGAGCTCTGCTCATAAGTGGCGTTGTTTAAATCTTGCATAATTTCTTACATGTCTATTTATCACAGGTTTTGATTTAGTTTAATACTGCTACTTTTAGTGTTGCTATCTCGTAGTGCATACCTACGTTGTGACAGAGAATGTGCAACTTTTCGAAACGCGGATTTCCAAAGCTATTCACCAAGTTCCCCTTCATCTATACTAAGTGAAAATTAATTTCGTTGCGTATTCATTGATCTCTATCGGAACAAATTTGCTAGGCCAATATATCATGTTCACATTACCACACATTTATTGAAGTATGCATTGTTTAATTTTTGCTGTCGCATTCTCCTCTACAGAATTTAATCATTAATTCCAAGCAGAGGAGTTAGAAAATTAGGCAGAAAATACATTATTGAGAAACCAGTCTTATGAACAAACAATTGATTTAAAATAAAAATGTGGTGCGACAGGGAATAATTTAATTACCTGGCACGTTTTGAGGACAACAAGTGCCGGGTAAAAATGAATGGTGTTACAAAAAAATGGGGAGTTAAAATTTTAGTTCTTTACAGAGCTCTATTGCTTTTCTATGTGTTTATTAAACAATGATGAGAAATAAAACGTTTCTGCTCTAAAAATGCTACGGATGCTTTGTGGTTGTACAGTTAATTGTCAGAAAAGTACATTTCCTTATCATTTAATTCATATTTCTGCTGCCTACATGCAATAACATAATTCCATTATAGTGCAGAAAAGTTTAGATAAGCATTATCAAGACCACACAAACGACATTTTCATTCTGTGTAACATTGCATAAAGAAGAATTATGCCTCTTAGAACAGGACATTGTTCTTTAATTATGTTAATTTATAATTGTTGACAGGTTTGAGCATTGCCATTGTTAATAGTGGAAAATATCCAAGCGTAAGTACTAATATGAATTGCTCAGTTTTGGTAAAGTATGCACAGATAAGAAATAATTACGGAGAATTCTGCAAATTTAAATTATTTGTGGAAAAATCAATAAGAAAAACAAAACTTTCTTACGCGCATTTAGAATATATTGCATGCAACCGTTAATCTTAGGCAATTTCTTTACATTAAATAAGTATTTTTTCATATTTAATTGATTATTGCATTATTAGATAAAAACCAAAGTTTATGAATTAGTCATTAGGTTTGAAACTTGTTTTAAATAATGTCATTCTTAACAGTTAATGGCTCATATTAATTGTTCTTATATGTCAAATAAATAGGAAGTTCTGTCTAATGTATGTTTAACTAAATTGAAGTGTTTAAACAAAAATATTTAATTTGCATTCCATAAAATAACACATTGACTACAATTGCTTCATAGATGGAGATAGCATGATGCAATACATGGTGTTTTAAATTAACCACTCGATTCTAAAGCCAAAATAGAAGAAGATTACGATTTTATAAATAACATGTTTACAATGAACTGTAGCTATATACGTGGATAAATATTAGAATTATTGCCAAAGAATTCTCTGATGATTTCTCGATATTCAACTTGATAATAAGGAAAAACAGACTGCAACATGGCGTATAAGATTTTCCCAACAAATTTTCAAATAATAATTTTGTCAAATAATTAATTATAACACAGTTGTTTCTGTCATATAATTTTATTTAATGCATTAATGATATATAATCTATTACGCAATAATTTTAAACGCCAAGTTACATTGATTTTATATATGAATATATATATATATATATATATATATATATATATATATATATATATATATATATATATAACATTTTTAATTGAATTTGAAACTGTTCGAAAAGTTACAAAAAAACATTCTGTCAAATGCAATGCCTAATAAAACGAATAGAAGGCAAACGCCGCGTTTTTGTTACTTACATTACATTATACTCCGTCGTAATCCTTAACAATTTATTATTAACTGGCTCAGGAAATGACGTCAGAAAGCGATAAGGCGTCAAAGTATGTGACTGATGTTACGTTCGCATTATTTTGCAACTGATTTTAAATTACGATTAGCTGTAATTTTCTCAAGCCTTTTAAGTTAATGAAGTATTACCAAGCAATTAATATTTGCATTAGAGACATTTTCCGTCAGGTCTTGCAAATTAAAAATTAAATTTAAACTATTTGCATTAAAAATTTTATAACAACAACATTTTGTAAGTTTTACACTAAAAATGGACGTTTAAGAAGTAGAAATAAATACTATATACAAATAAATGGCAGTTTAATTTTTCTAAAATCTTCCTTTCCGAATTAAGATCTAATTTAATAATGAAACAGGAACAAATATCCATCGGAAATTAAAAACAGAATCCTCATATTCTGCCGCAGATCCGAAATATAAATAATTCACTTTTCATTTTCTACCGATTTATTTATTTTTAAGTACAGTTTGTATGTTTATGTTTGGCATTTATCTACGACTTCCATAATTTTACTTCTAAATTGTCTTTTATCGCAATTATCTACATAATTATAATTTGGTCGTAATCAAAATTTATTCGATAAAATTTATATACATTTTCGTATTGGTAAAACAATCTTCTTTATCGTCATATGTAGATTTATTGAAACTTTTATACCAATCCCTGACGCCACCATCTCCTAATAGTTGATTAATAAGCTTTTAGATTTGGAATTTCAACATAACAATTCCGATGTACTTTGGCATTTTAATGCAATTTTCCAGCAAAAACTTTTAATCAAGAGCACCTAATACTATCACTTTAAATTTATTTCTCCACATTTGCATATTAATATAAATATCTGATAAAACAAAATAGTTTCTGCTCACTGAATAAAATAGCTTCTTTACTAGATCCTTCGTACATCACCTTTTGACGCTGACTGCTTATAATTGCCCTCAAATTCATTGATTTCTCAAGCATAAAAACACAATTATCAGTATGTAATGAGTTCGGAGTACGGACGAAACCTTTCTATTGTATTAAATTAAATCTATTGTATTATACATAATGAATGACAAATATATATCAAGGTGACAACTTGACTTAATTAATTTTTATCACTGCCCACGCGTCTAATAATCATTTATTTACAAAAATCAACAAAGAATGGTTTAGCGTCTGGTAATTATAGTTGAGAGATCCTTCACCTGGCAAATAGATGTTGAAATGAGGAAATATGGCAATTTTTTGATTATGTATATTTTTCAATATAAACCGTGTATTGATTAACTTAGTAAAGACAATTCACACAGGGCGACGTATTTGGTTCATATTTACCCAGATTTTGTAGAAAATACAGCCCAAACATTGGCGCATTTTCTATTTGGTCTAGTAGTTTGCTCATCGAGCAACCAATGTCACGTATGATAGACATATTTAAGTAATAAAACTTATGAAATTCTTTAGACTTTCCTTCAGTTAAAGACTATTTATTATTTCTCTCTACAGCAACGTCCAACCATTTATTAGAGAACAAACACAATGTCACCTAGGTAAGTTGTATAGTATGAAATATTTACGCCAGGATTTTTTAACATTACGGAATAAGCGTTACCACATAAACTCTAAGAAAAGGAGAAGCTAATCGATGAGTTAAATCAGTATATACATGGAAAATGCCTGTAACGCTCAGCGGGAGTTATGCAATAGACAGAATTCCTGACACAAATAGCTAATTATTCCAGGTTTCAACAACTTTCAAGGCAAATTCGAGACAGTATTAGGACTTTTTCCATTAGCGTCGAACCCCATTTACTAGATGATTTACATTTTCTAAGATATGTAATATTTAGAAAATTTTGTCATATATAAATATGTATGTATGAAGTAAATTGCAGGATTTTGGTTAACAATATGCAGTCAACATGAAAATAAACCGTGAAACAGAAAGCAAATGAAATTCACATAATAGACTTGTTTCATCCTAATTAGGAACACTTCAACTACTGTCCAAAATTCGCTGCGGACTTAAATCAAACCAAGAAAACATTTTTAAAGTCTGTAACTCTATACACTGCACCATCCATGACGCATATCACACAGAAATTGAAATATTATACCCGATATGTTTTCGGTTAGACCATACTTCCAGTGAAACCCATTTTCAATCTCCCAAAATTTAAAGTTCTATCGTGCTACCACCCAACTGAATGACACCGCATGACTAGTTAAAGTTTTATTGGCTTTAAGATTAATGCATGATTTATATATATATATATATATGAATCATAAGTTACTTTTATTTATTTTGCGGAATAGTGCAATAATTCTGGACGCGAACTCGATATAAACACTAAACCAGTTGGTTTTTTTAAATTGTACACCATATTTACTATTACAAGAGATTATTTTTCCATTTTTCTGTTTTCTTCTGGCACAGTTTAATAAATCATGTCTTTCTATTTGACTTCCATTGAATAGTAGGAAAATCACGGCTTCGTTCAAGTTTTTATAAATTAATAATTAGATTCACTATAAGTCATAAAAAATAAGAGTTATAGCCAGTTCATGGGTAATTTTACACCGCTTATTTATGTTCTTGTACGTAGAAACATTGTGGTAGTTTATTAGGGCATTTTCTTTGACCTGGGATATTTTATGTCCGATTCTGTCGCTTGCATTGAGTTGTCACGGTGTGCACACTTCCGCTAATTTGACGCTTCATCTGTAGTTGAAGACCCTTACGCAACTTTAAACTTTGTTCTTGTGACTGACAGATTCCTCTCTCACTCGCCACTGCAATAATTCGTTTACTCTGTTGTTTACAGTTTTCATATGGCTTCATTGTATGTAGCATCTAGTTAAAAATATTGATAATGCTTGTAAGCCTCTATAAATAGGTCTCCTTCGTACGTCTATAAAGATAGAACAACTTTCACATTATCAGTTAAATTAATATCAGCTGTCATTATTGTTTTATTTTCTGACATAGTTTTTTATTTACGATAATTTTGATGTGTAAGGTTTTATGGTCACCACTTATAACAAAGCCTATCGCATTATTTATTTTATCGATTTGGATGCCAGCAGTATCAGATCTTCAACTTTTACTATTATGACATGTAGTACATAAAAATGATATTTAATATTGTGTAGGGAAAGGTAGATTGTGTAACTTGATTTAATTATTCTCTAATGATAGGTGCCGTCCATTCCCGTTTTTCATTAACCACTGTGTGAGTTTTCCTGGATTGCGTCATGCCACAATAAAGAATTTTTGTGATGCTATCTTTTCAAATACTTATTTCAGTTTAGCAATTTATTTCTAAATTTTAAATTCAAAACTGATCCCCCATTTATCACTGGTCAACTTTTTAGCGACGATCCACTTGTATTAGAAAATTAATATGTTAGCCTGTTGAAGTTAATCGATTTTTGTAGACCTTGCACATGATATCCAAAATTTTTCGTGAAATAATTGTACATTCAGGTAAGGCAATATGTTATTTGACCATACTACATTGTGAATGTTGGTTATTGTTTAATTACGTTTGGCAGATAGGAAGAATAGTACGTCATCCACATACTTCCTGTTTAGCTATCAAATATTTATGATGGATTTTCGCCCGATATTGCCGCATATAAATATCAACGAAATGTAACTCTTTGTAATTTTCTAATGCAAAACAATTAATATGAAAAAAATAACGGTTTAGAAATTAAACCTATATATTTCATGTAAGCATGAGAATACGTGCACTTTTCAGTTAGAATGAGTAGATACAGATTTCTCATTCGAATACGCTCCATTATTGCAATTAATTCTAACGAAACACCAGTAAACTATTAAGTCACATCTGAATAATTTTGCCGATTCAAATGTATCTTGGACTCTGTGTTATTTTTTATAGATTGAAGTAGGCTGCATGATAATTTTGATGGTTTGTCCGGCGGTGCATTGGTGGCTAACCAAATTGACAGAAATAGAGGGAATTTTACGATCTGTTAAAATTTAACGAATTTTTTTATTAACCGACAGACTGGCTAGGTGTGCTCCAAATATTTTAAAAATTTCATTTCATCGTAAATCTGTGTTGCGTATTTAATGATAGAAATTAGAATGGCCAAGCAAATAAGAACGGCTCTAGCCAGCATTTATGATAAGCTAAAAATCCAAGAGGTAAAAAATTTAACGTATCAACAATGCAGACAAATTTTTTAATGGTAAACACACGGTGGTATCAACCATGAATCATGGTATGCAGTCGACTTCAGTCATTGAGGTACAAAATAAATAGACATACTGTTATATACTCTTTCGAATTTTTAGAACGCTTGCGAGATACAAACTTTTCTGGCATAAAAATTCCACCGATAAGTCTTGCATCACACATATATAAACTTTCCTTAGAATAAACTGCAATAAAAGTGTGCATATTGCTCAGAAAGGAATGTCCAATTTTCATACTGTCATGTGTGGCATAAAAAGACTTATTCTCATATGTAATCTAAATGAAATGTATGAATGGTAAAACAGGCATTTGCGCCTACTCTACGTCAAGCTGATGAGTATTTGCATCATATATAGACAAATGTTTTCAAATCCATGATTTAAAACAGCGTGTCATAAGGAATATGGGCGGAAATCTGGCTGAACTTCTTACTGAACAATAGCAAATTTGCCAAAGTTCAGGAAGAAATGAACAGAGCGAGTGTAAACAAACAATTTACATTAGAATCAGGTTCAAGTAATGCATTGCATACACTGGACGATCTATTAATTGTAGAACAGAATAGCGTCTTGCTAGAGCCAAACATAAAATGTCATTATGTGCGAGCCAACATTAAAGGTAATATACCTAAGGCATACAAGTAGAAATTAGTGAACAATATGGTCAACCGTATAAGGACAATCCGTTCTGCACAAAAAATTGACAAGAAGCAATATATACCAAGGTAATTGTTACAGAAGAGCGGTTACCTCGAACAAGATATTGATGCTAATGTGATACCGAGACAAACTCTCGTTTTACTAAAGCATGTGGAATTAAAGGCAGCAGTTATAAGAACGGCAACTATAACATTTAACGTTCTAAATAGAGGCCACAAAGCAGATTTTAAAAAAATTCAGTGCTTTATAAGGCAAAGTCACAAAGAACGGTTGCAACAGAAGACCAATTTTATAATAATCAGCAAGGCTCAGATCTGAAGGAAAGAAATTCCCCTAAAAATCGTGTAAGAAATTTACAGGCCTGTATTTCATTAAAAAAGGAAAGAATTAATAAAAATCTCGTCCGGGCCAGGAACAAAACAAAGACCACAAGATTTATAGACATAATTATTAGCAGTATCATATTTATTTACTCAAGTGTGTGTCTTCAGACCAAAAGAAAATAATGTGGAATTATTTTAAATAATTCGTCTTCGAATCCTGACCCACTCCATCGGTCAATGTTAAACGAAAAACAGTCAGAAGTGAAAAACAGTCAGAATATTGAAATAAAAATAAATAATTATTGAATGGGAGTGCATATTAAAATCACATTATAGAAATCTATTCACCGGATGCATTAAAAAATTCGGCCTTTTAGAGAACAAACTTGTGTTATAGAATAATGGAAATAGCGAATGAGACGGAAAAAAAATCAGACAAGAAAAACAAATTTACAACTACTTAGGTGAGCTGAATTAAAATGAAGCGTCAAATTGGAAGACGTATGTAACTTTTATATGTTGGTGTTAATTAATTGCATGTCAATTTATGAGTATGTGTAAGTGCGTGAAATTTCGTGTGTCCATTTACATGTGAGGGTTATTTTTTATGTTTCGCAAAGTGATGATTAATATTTGGTTATCCTAGTAATTGATGGATTTGTTCTTGATAAGGCTTTCTGCATGTCCGAGGTTAAGTGTACGAATGTTATTTCCCTATATTTTGTCTTTCGTGCAATTGTCGCGGCTAGAAGGCTGCCTCTAATTGGTGCGTTCAGGTAACCATTTTGCTGGCATCCTTTTTGATGCCACACGGACATTTTATGATCTTTATATCTGTGAGCATTTGCCCATTATAAATTGTTTCTCACGAGACCTAGTCTGTTCTCGATCCTTTCTCCGGAGTAGATATTCCGGATTCGGTTTGCAAGACAGTTTAATAGGCTTCGTTACTGAGATTCACGTATATTATAATTTTATTTGTTGTAATGCTTCGTGAAAGTAGAATTTCAATTTTTTTCATTGTTCAATCTCTATTTTCTCCTCAAATGAGTTGGATTTCTAACAGAGAAAAAGTCTGGATCGGATTCCTTGATTATTTTTATGATTTATGCAGGGTTTGCTGCATTTGGGATAAACAATAGTAGATAATATAAATCACATTTGAAAATAATGCGCTGATAAATTATGTTTTTCTGGCTCGTTTGCTGAACATGGTGCATATGAACATCTGGAAAGAGAGGTGCAATATAGCTCCCCAAAATTACACAATTTAACTGATGGAAATATTTACCTTCAAATAATTATTGCACGTTCTTTTACATGCTATTATAAGCTCTGTAAATATGCACATACGACTAAAAATTGAAGTTAATATCCGAATGTGGCAATTAATTTTAGCATAAATAAAGAGATCTTTCCTTGAATTATTAATAAATTATAAATCCATATTATTTGCCTGAAGAAGACAGGTTAAATAACGAACAACTAAGGTTTTGTAAAATTCCGAATTTATTGGACACAATATGGTAATCAATATTCATCAACTTCTGAGTATAAAGCTTGTACTTGAGGTAGCTTATTTCTCCGAATCACCTAACTTATATTCTTCGCTTATAGAAATTGCCTTATTTCTTAGTTGACTAAAATATAATTCTACTTAAGTTCCATTTTCATATTATGAGATTTTATTTATTTTTTCCTGTGTTTCACCTCGACAACCTACCAAAATGCGCTTACATTTACATTGATCTTCTCAAGGCTCTTTTAGTTTATGGTTTCTATGCACGCTGAGCTATGTTGTTCACACGTGTTCATAGATTTCACAAAATGGTCGTCTTTTATCTTGTATATTATCCAAATGTCAAGAAGTTCATTTTCCTCTATTTATTTCATAATTCAGTGCTCCATCTACGAGACCTATTTTGAAACATTTTTTATAAGAAATTGCATTTTTGTGATATTCCGTTAAGCACTAAATACTTTAAAATATTATTCTACACAAATTTTAATTCTGCTTTTTACCTTCCTTAATATCCGTTTTAGCAGTCCATAATCAGATTAAATTTCCTTTCTTTCTATTACATGTAGACAATTATTATATTTTCCGGCGTCATATAATTTTATAAGAATATTTTCATTGGATTTTTCGAAGAACAATTGAGACAAATTATTTCTAACTTTGATCAATGTGCTCCAGTTATACATCATGGCTAGTTGTCTATTTCTTGTATGTATTTAAAACGCGAACTGTTACGTATGTATTGGAAAAACTAAACTTAATAATTATAATAGTAACACAAATCATACTCCTGATTTTAAATGCCATATGCAACATTGGAATCTCACAAAATATTTTGATTTAGGTAGCACCTATTCTTAATGGTTTTTCTCAAGATAATGTCTGACCGAGGTAGCATAAGATATAAAACATTTAAATAAGATGCATTGTCCCCCGTGTATGTCTTTAGGACATTTTACTCCTTTTCAGTGCTTCTGGAAGTTTAGTAATAAATAGTCGAAATCGCAGGAAAACAACTAGTAACGTAATACCTGCCTGCATGGAAATCACAACCATGCCAGTTGATTTCTTAATCTATTATAAATTATAGAGTTTACGTGTTCGTCTAAAATTGAATCATTTTATCAGTGGACGCATATAAAAATTGTTTAGATTTCATCAAAAATGAAATGAAGCACCTCTAGTAGATTGTTAGTGGACATTCACTAATATAAACAGAGGTTGTCCTTTGTTGTATTGACAATCATTGCAAACAAAAACACATGTTAGGTTCGATTAATGACATATTATGTAAAACAGAACAACCCAGACGGAGAGAATGATCGATACACTGAATGACTAAAGGATTGTATGGCACAGTAGACGAAAAACATCGCAAAATTTTGTATCTAATGAATATATTTCAATTTTGTGTTCCATAAGCACATGCTTTATTGCAGAAAACTTTCAATTATTTGTGTATAAAAAATTAATATTTTCAAAAGTTGCACTTGGGTTCTTGTTGCTCCTAGGAATATCTGGTGTTAATTTTCATAAATAAATTCAATGATGACGGAATTACCATTTTTTCAAACAGGTCCAGATGACGCAATTTAGAAAAAAAAGTAATGACTACTAAAACGGGTCTAACTGCAATAAGCAGATATTATGTCATGTCTAACACAACCACATTTACAATACGTTCCTCAACAACCGTATAGTATTTTATTAGATATAATGAATGAAATTTGTTCATCTTATCCACCAGAATTTGTTTAATTATTGAAATATAAATTTTCTGAACTTCTTCTTTTTGAATTTTGTACATGGCTATTTTCGAAAGGCATTTTATACATTTTTCAAATGTTCTGTTACCTAATCTTTATATGTTCATGTATTGTAGCTGCTATTTGGAAACCATTTTTATTATTTTTTAGGTCAAAAATGACAACATTTAGATGGTGGTTCATTGATTATGATAGTTCCAAATATTGATGCTTTGTAACGATTTTGCCGAATTTTACAATAGAATTTTTTAAAGTTTAAAATTACTGGAGGACGTATAACATAAACAGCAAATACTTTTAAGCGAAATAAATTTTTCCACGTTAAAGGGGGCAAACTTCCATTCATTACGAGGTATAATCCTAGATAATATGAAAAGTTTTTAATTGAGATCAAAACCTTACGATAGCACGTTAAAAAAAAAGCTGAACACACTATAAAATGCAGGTTAATAAATAATCAGGAATTGGATCTCCATAGTTACTTATGTTAATTCGTCTGTGTTATATATTTCAATGTTTTTGATGAAAATTTATTTTCGAAATCTTAATATATTAAAGCCAAAGTTGTGAGGATAAATTGACATAAATGAATTAAATACCATCAAAAATGGAACATGTATAGAAATTCTTTTAACACGTTTTTCTAGAAATAAATGAAATAGACTATAAATATGTTCCATCTCATGAAGTCTATTTTAAACTTTTTACTATAATTTACAAGATTTAATTTTAAATAATCAGTTTAAATTAAGTTGAAATAAGTCTCTCTTTGTTCAATTATTCTTTAAATACTAAGTGTTTGCAAGTTTCAATCTGCAAGTTTTATGTTTTATAGCTCAAATAGTTTACTTGCCTGACATTTTCACCACAACATCCAGCAATAAAATTTAATTTCGCTTTATGCATTATTGATTTTTAGATTATTGAAGAATATAGTTCTAATATATGACGTTGGAGCAGACGCCCACGTAGGAAACACGCATTTGTTTATTACGTATGTCATCGAAAATAACTATTTAGAATTTAAAAGAACATGCGCTCAATTATGGAATTATGTATATTTTTTATTAGAATTAGAAAAATGTTAATAAAAAACTGGATAAGGGTTGGTTTACATCGAGAATAGTCTAAATGACTTCAAATATTTCATTTGTATACATCTTTTTTATTGGATTAAGTGGGTGACAACCAGACTTGTATTTCAGGTTTAGTCCTAGGCCTGTGTCTGTGGGTGTACAGATGTCAGTTTAAATTTATCATAGAAAGTTTTACGATATTTGTACATTCTTACGCTCATAGATTACGATTTCACCGCGAGTTCGTTTTTTTGTAGGATACATTAACGATTTTTCCCGCAGTATGTTGTCAATCGTTTCCCTTTGGACAGTTTCTATTTGCTGCTTTTTTGTGTGAATTGCTGTCATGATCGCTCACGATGAAACTGGCGCTCAACACTCCAATCTGTGCAACCTGCAGTGTTACGAAGGTACCCAAATGAAACTGTACAGTGTGAAAAATGTTGGTTTGGCTCTTACTCGACAACTCGTAGCACAGGTAAATTTTGCTGCAGCAGCGATTATAATCTGAAAGTATTAGGTTTATAATTATGAAATTATTCCACCAGAGAAAGTAAAATTGTGTTACTGGTTTTTAGTGATATTCGTTTATATATTTTTTCAGAATAAATTCAGCAGAGTAAAATACACTAGCATATAATATTTTTCCTTTGTACGTTCCGTCTAGGTAGAAACAGCTATTTCTACCCTCGAATTTAGTTTTAAAGCATTTCATTAAAAGTTATCTGGCTTAACTCAAATCAGGGCTGCAGGGAATTATGTTTTTCCCCTGTTTCACACGAAACTTTGCTTTCGAGGCATCCTATATTCCTCTGGATGGCTGTTCGTGACAATTTTCGATAATATAAATATTGAACACTGGTGCAAACGGAACAATGCACGAAATATTAAGTGTGCACCAACCTCTAGATCAGTATTCTCACTAATGGTTACATTTCAGTATTAACCAGTTTATTGGTGCTCTGTAAGTATTAATTGACATTTGAAGAAAAATCTGCTTAGCGATGACTTCTGCTATATTTGTGCAAATTTGAAAAAAATAGTAAATCGTCTTGTCTCACCACAAAATTAGGGATAATATATAAATAGATTGTTGAATGTAAGCTTTGTTATAATACCTATCACAATTTCCATGTGTAAAGACTAAAGGAACATTTATCAGTTATCTCAAGAAGTGATATAATCTTTAGTGAAGACTTAAAAGATTACGAAAATATTAGGGCAAACACGATTTGATTTCTAATGCCTCTCCTAGAACAGTGACTGTGTCAACTGTAAATAGGGGATTCAATGGAAGGACACGGGTGTAGGATCAGAAAATTAAGCATCACATTTAAGGCGAATGCGATTTACCGCATAACAAAGAAAAAAATCTAAAGCACTATTAACTCGCGCACGTGATGCCTGTGAATTACGCATTTAATTTACAAAAACACATGTGTCACTACCAGCTATTAAAATTAAAATGTATTTAATGTAGACCCCAAGCATTATATATGAATAAACACACGTAGAGAGTCAATAAACTTACCCATTCCGAACCACCATGTGGTTATTTACTAAAATAAAAGAACAACGCAAAACAAACACTTGTTTCAATTCGAGTGGTTTTTACGCATCTGCAATTGCGCAACATATTGATGACTCCTCACATAAATATTCACCACATTTGGAATTTAATATAATTTTCGGAATATGTTAACGGGAATAAGTAGGTAATATATGAAGCTATGTCGATAAACAAACTGCAGCCTGATTAATGCAAACAGAAGTGCGAAACACGTGCATTGAGCCAATTATGAAGATTATTTTCACAAGAGGTTGGACGTTTTCCTATCGCATATATCAGAAAATTTATATATATATATATATATATATATATATATATATATATATATATTGATTAAATATATGCTGTCCAATAAACTAAACATTGCATCAAAAGGCAAAGAGAATGTAGCCAATTTACCGTGTTTGTCATCATTGTTAATGCGTCAAGTAATGCCCAGAATTTTCTGCGGCCTGGCAATTGCTTCATGAATGCCTATTTTATTCATTCGGATAAAATACATAATCGAGATCCTGTCATTAACTTAGTCTAACTTCCCCGAGTGCCACGTTGTGACAGCTGTAATATCAGATCGGTGGTGGCTAGTTAGAACAACATGTCTCAAGAAATTCAAAATGATTTCGGCAAGAAGGAAAGACTGACTTAAAGCAAAAATGTGCATAAAACTGAAATTTTAATAAAGTGTGTTGTAGGTGTGATGCCTCTAGCTTTTTCCGCGGCAAATTTTTCAAAGGGGTTTGTCATTTTTTACTACTTGTAGAGAAAATGCGAATGAAACGGTTCTCGTATCTTTGTATACAAAAACGGCAATTACGATTAAATATTTCGTTACTTGGCAAGTATTTGCCACTCATTATTTCGGCAGCGTCAAATGTCTTCAAGGAATATCGCATGATCAGTTTATGGAAATTAGAACACAGTGCATGGTGCCAGGCATTTTTCTCTTTTGACTCCTTTACGTGTATTGTTGTTTTTGTGCAAAGTGAATGGTTGCACACTTTGGTCTAAACGTAAGGTGTGTTGGCGGATTGCCGTAATATGTTTATGCATTTGTCAAATCAGTAACGTTACATTTTTAATTTCGTCAACGAAACGCAGATTTGGTAATTTCGATTAATTCAGTTTCGCAAAATTAATTAACTTTTAAGTAACGTTATATTCTTTAATTTATTTAAACAAAAAAATTAGGCCATTGTGGAATATTCTTAATTTTCCAGCATCATTCATTTTAAAATGGTTACCAATAAAATTTATTTCAAAAAATATCATAAATATAGAAGAATATAACCTAAAATCAAACTAGTGAAAATTCAACAAAACTTAAGTTGAATTCAGGTATACCACATGGGCCTGATGCAATCATTTAATTGTGTGTTTCAATAACTTTACAATGCTTTACAAAGTGTAGAGCATTCAATAAACTAGCAGACATTTTTATGAGAGCATTTGAGGCAATTTATCTATAGACGTGCCGAAAACCATTCTTGAAATGATCAATGACATGCGATATGATCGTAATGCATTAAAAAAGTTGATTCATTTAATCCATACACGTAGTAAATGCAATTCCAGCCTATTGGTTACCAATTATAAAAAAGAATAAATTAGCCTAGGGGATCACCTATTATACACATAGATTTATATATATATATATATATATATATATATATATATATATATATATATATATATATACATTCAGAAATATGCGAATGCATATGCATAAACATATATATATATATATATATATATATATATATATAACAACATGCACCTGACCTTAATATTCAAAAGATTCATCAACATGATATTCTAAACGACTGGTCCAAGAATAACAAAATTTAACAACAATCTACTAGTATCCAATCAAGACCAAACAGGCCCTCGACTATAATCAACAAACATACAATCGCATTGGCAACAAACTGAAGTGGAAATAACAGAGGCACATGCGGTGACAGAAGTCTCCAAGCAATATGAGCGTTCAATACTTCAATCCACACTGGCGCTGTTACTATGTCAAAAATACGAATTTGCGCAACAAGGTGAAACGATCAACTACACTTGGAAAGATAGCACTCGTACAGGTAACAGTGAACAATTTGCACAAATGGTTAATTCTCAAGCCATCAAAAAAATAATTATATATATATA
>JAQBSW010006527.1:0-47866 GCA_029291075.1 Eudiplozoon nipponicum | reverse complement strand
ATATATATATATCTAAATTGATCCACAGAATTAATTATCTCTGATTTTAGGCCTCGTTCGTTGAACTCATCAAGGGGAACTCCTAATGCTAACTTCAGATAAAAATTAGCAATCGAGTTCTAAATATTGGCAAGACATCGTTTAGTAAGATTCTCTTTTATGACGGAAAAATGTTCTCCAAGAGAAAGTGCTTCTTTCGAGCGGTTTGAATGCCAGATTCCTGCGTAATTAAAATTGACTCATTTCGATTTTTTAATGGAACTTGGTAAGGTTAAGAAATGAATCTGACTTTCTTGTTAAGTCTTTAAGTAACCCATCTTTTCTGCTTTTTATCAATTTCAATTTCGATCAAAGAGCTGCCAATTCCCTGATACTGAGATTCTGCTGCTTACGACTCAGCGGAATAATTTATCTCTCGAAATCAGGCAATTTGATTTCCGTCGCGTTAATTTGCATTCATTAACAAGTTTTTTATTTATTCACCGATCGGCTTCTAATTACTTGTACCGAATTGTTTGCAAAAAATGCCTTTGAACTTCATATGATTGCAACCACAACTTAAAGAAAATCTGCTCTATACATTAAGCACTATCGAGACGCGCAATAGGCTAACTACGTAAAGCTCAAATAATATCAATTTTGTTTTTTCTTTAAATACATTAATGTTTACAATCCAAGAATTGCGATCGAAAGGAAACAAAATTAGGCATCAAGACTTATACTTTTGATTTATTCAATGAAATCACATGAATTTCTGAATTTAGTCAGCCGTACAGTTTAATGGTTTAGTTTCTATTGAATTAATAATGTAGCTTAGGCAGCGCTGACTGCTTGGCCTATTCATCATCATCAAATCATTAGCATAGATTTTTTTGTTTTTATGAAATGATGGCTTCAGTTAGATCATCCGTACAGCCAGAATAGCGTAGAATGGTAATTACGTTAGAAACTGTTTATTTGCGCTTCTTTTGTGTGAAACCTCTTGACTAATATCTCCTTCAATATATATATATATATATATATATATATATATATATATATTCCTGGTGTGGTATTATGTAAATAATTTTTATCTATTAATTCCCGAATTAGGTAGACCTCACAGATGACCATAATTAAAAGCCTAGAAAGATACTTACTTTAGAACTTTTTTAGTTATGTCTAAGCATTTTCTAAATAGTATGAATATGATATGTACAAATTTATGTGACTTGATCTTAATATTTGTCCAAGGTTAATTATGGCTGCAATAACAAGTTCGCATACATTTCATGTACATACACAGTCCGTCGATAATTATTATCTCCAAGAGTTATACGCTTGGTCTATATAAGCAAACAATAGTTTTTCATTATTAAGTCTAAATGCTCAGTAAATGCCACTCTTGTTTTTCTTGACTTATTCATCGAAAAACGGAGGCAGTGATACTAGCCAAATTAGATTAACTGCTCCGACCGCGGGAGGGAATGTGCCTACACTATAGAAATCAGATTATAATGGCGAATAGGCTATAGGACTGTGGAGCAATTTGTGGAGGTTGAAAAGATTTTGATCACTAAAATTGCGACCCCAATGTTATAACTATGGCGAGAGTCCGCTTCGAAATCGCGTAATAATGTTGCTACGATTATTGTATTAAAGTAGAATGTTGATCTCTGTCAAATTTTATGATAGGTGAACGTGAATTTTAGTAAGCTGTACTGCCTAGACACGTCGTTGAAAAGTTGATATCTGTGAAGCTAATTACTCATTTTCTTTGAGATTTCGTGTTATACAGGAAATTTTAGAACTTTTTCTGCTTTGCATTTGTGAAAGTAATCGAAGCGGCACCGATAAATGCTCTTTAAATGCCGATGGAATAAAAGCCACTACACAGTAAAGAAAACCAGGAGTGTGCTTGGCATTTGCGAGCATGGTCAATCCAACCACCTATTTGTCGTTCTATCGCCTAGAGACATGTATAACCATCCTGGTAGTTGGCACTTGGGTACACAGCGCGAAAAGTAACAAACCGCTTACCAAGATATGAGTTGAAGAAATTTTGTATAGAGAATGAAGCGACACATCCTTAGTGGTTTGTATTTATGTATGCTTCCATAAAGCTAATAAACCTTGCGCCAAGAACTGATTTGTTAATCTATGTTGCAAAGGACTAGCAGCTCAACCCTGCTGATTGGTATTTGTATACGCATCAGTACGTGTGACTGACGGTAGTTTTGCTACGTTGTTCGACGACTGGTTAAAAAAATGGGATTGGTGTTTACTTCAAGCTGGAAAACTTGACCTATCTTTGATGAAAAGAAACAAGCACCAAAACTCTGCTGATTTTTATCTGCAAACACAGCAAGAAGTCTACTAAACTGACCGCTAATTTATTTGATGAGGATGCCAGACAAGAGTAAATTGCGCTCAGAAGCACATTAGTCGGTGATGCTACAGGCTGTGGTACAGTTAAATGAAGACCTACGTAATAAATGTAAACTAAAATGGCCACACGAATATGTTAAGCGGAGCCGTAAGCCGAGGGCTAAATTCAGATGCACATTACAGCGTACAGCGTTCTCTACCGAGGAAATGGAAAACGTAGTAGTGCAGTGAAACCTCGCTAACTGACTACCTTAATCACCATTATGATAATCCAGATATTTAACAATGACTGCCTAGTTAAATCATCATCAACATTATCATATAACGTATATTTTTGTGTGCTTTCCACAAATTCATAGATTAAATTATAAAGTCCTTTTGGCCAGAATAGCGAATGAGGATAATCACGTTAGAAACTGTTTAATTATCCCTCGTTTGTGTGAATCCCCTGGACTAATACACGTATAAACTTTTGGTGTACTTCTGTTTATAAATATTTCTCTACTAATTAATGAATTATGTAGACCATAATTAATAATATAGCAAGATAATTACGTTAGAACTGTGCTTAGTTATGTTTGAACTTTTTGCCTAAAAGGTACAAATTTTTGTGTACTTTTATGTTAACCGTTCTTTCTATTTGACAAAGTTAAATATGGACGTAGAAAAAAGGCTACTACACCTTCTTCGAACATACAAAATTTATTGATAACTATTACCCACATGAGCTTTACCCCTGACGCTATATAAGCCAGCAATTTGTTGTCATTTTTGCTTCGAAATTATCGATAAACGCAATACTTTTTTTATAAATATTGTCGTGGAACTGAGAGGCAGTCATTATAATCAAACTAGACCAACATTAAGGACGAAGGAAAGAAAATGAGCCTATATGATAGACGTCAGGCTTTAATGACGAGTTGGTTATGGATGAAAGCGCAAATGGTAGAGGTTCAATAAGTGTTGATCACTACAATTAGAATTCCCTTTAAAATATTATATATATATATATATATATATATATATATATATATATATACATCATATATATGCATGTTCAGGCATTGAGCTTGAACTGGATGTGACGCACGCAATTGATTGGTTTCCGTTTCTTCATACTATCTCTATGTTTACATATTTCCATATATATATATATATACTTAAAAGTCTTATGGCAGGATTTAAAAATATTTATGTAGTCAATATAAACATAACCTTGCACAGGATAGCAAATGCAATTCATTAAATAAAATTACTTACCCGAATTTCAAGGACTGGGACTCGAAAAGGAATACATTCTCTTTAGTCTTGCAGCTTATCCAAAGTTATAAAAGTTATAATTTTTTTATTTTTGTCAACATTTATTTCATGCATAGCCGGTTTGCATTAATTTTCGCCTAAAAATTCAACTAGCCACCCCCAATCTGTCATTGTAGAACAGTCACTGTGACGCACGGTAAACTGATATTGAATTAAAGTGATATTGTCGTATTTTATGATATTTTTGCTGTCAGTATGCATTAAACATAGCATAAGATAGAATATGCAATTCATCAAGTAGACCAGTGTAGTCCACATTGGGCACTTATCAAGTACTTGACAGAACTGCTCCGAACCGAGATTGATACAGGGCATTTTTCCTAGTCTGGTAACTCATCCACAGCGCCTCACAGATGGTGTCTATATGACACCATCTTCGCTTAAAGTTAAAATTAGCAACCTCCGATCGATCATCATAGAACGCACATGCCACCTAATGATTTGATTTTTAGTTAATGTATTATGACCTGATTCTGTTATCTATCTATATCTAGGCTAACCCAAACACTGCACAAGATAACAAATACAATTTATCAAGTAGACCGGTTTCTTCTTTATTGGGAACTCAAACATAACTTGCCAGAACTGCCAGACACGGAAGCACAATGGTTTCAGGCTTGCTAATTATTCATTGCGCCACCCAAGCAGTATAATACCTGCAGTTTTTCGTTATACAGAAACTCGTGTTTACTGGACAGTCTTTCTTTCAGGTGGAACCTATATAACATCGCTTCGTGACAATTCTGGTAAGTATTTGATGAGTGACCAATAAGGACGAAATCGGACCACTTGATGAATTGACATAAAATAACGTTTTGTTCGCGACAAGATAGTTCACACTTAACTGAACTTTGTTTTCCATAAATGCTGTTTTATCTTCGTCAATGATTTTCTTTCTGATGTACCGGCATCTTCTTTGGAATGCCTTTCATATGACAGTTCATCATAAGATATTTTTGAAAAAGGTCACACGCCCAGTAAACTTACCTTTAAATAGTTTTTTATACATACTTGTTGATTACATAACCATTACTTAAATTTCACCAAATAAACATCCGTCATGCATGCGTGTTCACAGCGAGAAGAATCCGGCTGAATATAATTACATACACGCATACATTCAAATAAATAAATTTGCTGTGAACAATAATAATTCCTGTTATTCCACTAATTAAACATTCATCATGTATGTGTATGTGTGTATGTGCATCTGTACTGGGAGGTAATCCGAAAAAGGCAATTGCATGCACTCTTTCGTTAATCTAAATGAATTTACCGTGTACAATACACACATAATAAATTTGTACATGTGCGAGCTCATTTAAAACTGATAACTCTTCAGATAAATGTAATTGCATGCATGTGTATGCTCTTTTAAGTGAACCTCCCCTGATTACAAATCTTTTCCCATATTCACGCGTTTCATTACTTGTTTAATTTTATTATTCGTTATTTCTTACCTATGTGTGCGTCACTGATTAGGTATGGGTAAGTACTACACGTACACTGGTTGTAAACTTATATCGAGATAAAATGTCAGAAGTTATCAATAATTTTGCTAATAAAGTGAAGGATTTCAGACATGAGAATTGAAGTAAACACCAGTCCAATTGTACTTAACCAGTCGTCGAACCACATAACAAAATTACCGCCAGCCGCAACGCACTGACGCGTTTCGTCCTTTCATGATCATCATCAGAGTACGACGGAAACTTGACTAGCGAGGATCAAACCGTATCGCATATATATGGAAAGCAAAATAGATATTCGGCTCTCACCTCTAGTAGTCTCGCATAAAATGAACTTGACTGGAAATGCCCGCTGTACAATTCCTATGCATTCACGGATATTAACTGTTTGCAGCTTTTGCTACACACATATATAGACAATAAAATTAAACATTAATTGATTGCCGTCGTACTCTGATTATGATAATGGAAGGATGAAGCGCGTCAGTGCGTGCGACTGGTGGTAGATTTGCTGTGTTTTTCAACGATTGGTTAAATACAATTGGATTGGTGCTTACTTCAAGCTCGCAGACTATATTTAAAGAGTTTATCAGGTAATTTTTTATAATTCTTATGTCTGAAATCCTTCACATTATTAGCGAAATTATTGGTAACTTCTGACATTTTATCTCGATATGAGTTTACAACCAGTGTGCATGTAGTACTTACCCATACGTAATCAGTGACGCACACCTAGGTAAGAAATAACGACTGTCGTTGCGACTGGCGGTAGTTTTGTTACGTTGTTCGACGACTGGTTAAATAGAATGTGATTGGTGTTTACTTCAAGCTCGCAAACTTGATTTAAATAATTGTTACCACCACTCGCGCAATCAATTAATGTTTAACTGTATTGTCAATACCTGCACAACAGTTATAGTGAAAGTTTAGGTATAGCCAAAATTTAGCATATAAGCTAAATTATACGTGTTTTATGCTATAAGAGACCTTCGTTAATCAAATAAAGTAAGATAACAAAAATTAATGATTGAAGCTTGAAGGATGGTTGGTGAATAAATCGTAATTTAAATTTCATAAAATATGATATAATTTTTATTCATTTTTATGCCCACACCTAGTTTATTATAATTCAACAGTTATAATCTTTTATTGTTGCTAGTTTCGGGTTCTGAATCATTCGATCTGCTCTTCCTACCATTCGTAACTGCTGTGTACAAAATCTAATCCTGTATTATATCCACCCCTGTTTCATTCACTAAGTCATCTCTCAATTTATTTTCAATGACTTCCCTAATCAATCTATATTGATATACATAAATCATCCCAGTAAATTGTATGTCCCGTTACCATTGTATGAAGTGTGAGGTCCGATCTATTAACATATTGTGGCAATGGCCACCTTTAAGACAAATAATGAACAAGGGTCTTATCTAGGGCAGACATTATTTCAACAGAAATTCCTCGCAGAAGCGCCCGTATAAGAATGAAGCAGTCAGCCCAATGAGAAAAGCAGACTTCGAGCTGAAGTGAACATAAATTAATTAATGTGTAAATTTGTTTTATTAAATCGATGCTCGTTGTGCGAGCAAAATTCTATATATAATTGAATAAAAATAAAGCATTTGTGGTACATTTAAAATGTCTTCTGATGGGTTGGAAACGTTGATTCAGGCATTGACTTCTCAAATGAATAATTTAACTGCAGAATTAGGCATAATTAAGGCTCGTCTAGACGATACGCTAATAATAAACACTGACGACATACATGTACGTGGACCATCCAACATAGGTGGACATAACACATATCAATATTTGCACGCAGTTTCATGTTCCCCTTATTTTACC
The DNA here is from genome assembly GCA_029291075.1 of Eudiplozoon nipponicum. Lineage (NCBI taxonomy): Eukaryota > Metazoa > Platyhelminthes > Monogenea > Mazocraeidea > Diplozoidae > Eudiplozoon > Eudiplozoon nipponicum. Next base: position 40,865 of record JAQBSW010006527.1, on the reverse strand, counting down.
TTAATTGAGCACATAGTTTCAATCACATACGTAAGTTTATAATGCTTGCATTGAATATGATACACTTCTGATATGTCAACAGCCTACAGGTTCACTTATTGCATTGGTAGTTTAGTGGCTAGTGTAACGATTTGCTTAAAAATCTTATTTAGCCTTTTTGATCTAGTTTGGAGTCCGGTGTTACCGTGACCCTACGATTCTCCTTCGTTTTATCAGGTTTAATGACTTGAAACACCTGACTTAAATTACTTGACACACATCATCGTAGTTTCTATTAACTTAATAAGGTAACCCTTAGCACCGAATATTTATCGTAGTCTACCCAATACATTCTTTCTATACTTTACGTATGTTAGTGTTTCTTCTAATTGTCATTGCTTTTAAGATACTCTAATTTTTAACACATCTGCATGATTTGACATTATAGGATACCCTAGTTAGTATACTTTCCCCTTTCCAATTTTGAACCCGTTCACATTAATTTGACGTACAGTAACAGCAATCCTCTTAATGAATCATTTCCTACTTTGAATAGGAGATAGTTCAACTGGTTAGCTATATTCAAACTATTTTTAATTTCATCCTCTCCATGATTTTTAATTACGAGTACATCATTCATGAATCATGTGTATAATTTCAGATTAATTAGCGTCCTTCCTAAAATGGTTTTTATAATTAATGCTTGAAGATATTTGCTATTGGGACCAAAAAGTGTAGGCTCATTGGGTCACCTCTAATTTGTTTATACAATTTCTTTCTAAATATAAAATAGGTAGAAGCCCTACATATATTGATCATCTCCATAGTATATCTAATTTACATTTCCATTCTATTATTGCCGCGTTACCAACCGGAAAACACCGAAAAATTCTGGTATTTTGGTTACTGTCATACTATTGTACATGGTTACCATATCCAAACTCGCCAATCTATCAATTTCATCTTGTTCATATTTATCAACCATGTCAACTAGATGATGCTAATCCATTAATCTCAGATCTAAAAAGTATGTGTATTTCTTTATTCTGCGACATAGAAACATTGACATTTTATATGCTGGATAATGTTTAACGTTCAAAATAATTTTTAATTGTTTACCCAGTTTGTGCGTTTACACTACACCGTACATTCTGGGCGCGACAGCATTGTTTTGTATCAGTGACTTACCATGTGTTTGATCCAACTCCTCATTATTAATCATAGTGTTTTTAAATAATTCCAATTTTCCGTTTAATATTTCAGTCTATTCTTTATTAATTTTCGTGTAAACCTCTGAATTATGTCGTTGTTCATACATCGTAATGTTACAATCATAGTGATTTATTAGAACAAACACTCCTGCTTTATATGATGTTACGTATCAAACATTGTTTGCAATTAACACTTTCCTAAGGCAATTTACTTCATAATTAGGTATATATGTCTTGTCTTTGTGCGATAAAATATTCATGGCTTTATGGATTTGACATTTAGCTTTATTTTTATCTGAGATGAATTGCGCTGTTCTAACGGCCTCCGCATTAGATACTGTTTGTTGCGATTATGTATTACGTGTTTCGCACCTAGTAACAAATTAGTTAAAATGAGACCAGAAGGATAAACCGGAAGGTATAACCTCGTACACAATTGTTTTGTACACACTGGCGGCTCATCAGTAGGAGCTGGTTTTACGACCTTCAGTCACTATGTATTTGAGGGAGGAATGTGGGACAATTGGACGGTACAATCTTCTATACGGATGTGTAAATCTGCAGTAGTGCAGCTAACTTCATATAAAGTCTTCGAGAATGCAACTTCAGCCATTAATCTATATATATATATATATATATATATATATATATATATATATATATATATATATATATATATATATATATTTGACACGTTTGTAAAGAGTACCTTACATTGTGGCTGTTGTGTCAGTATCTGGTACTAACACTATGGTTGCCGAGTCGGTACATGGTACCAACACAATTGATATCATGATAAGCTAAACTTCACTTAAATAAAAAATTACAACTACTTCTGAACCTCTGTCACTCCAGAAAATCAATAGACTCTGGACTTGATGCATATCAGTTATTAGTTTTCGAGGTAATCATAACATCAATTTATTAAATATATAAAAGTTATACCGTTTGTTATGGAAAACTAATATATGTGCAAATTTATATAAGGTGTTGTGCACCTAGTAACAAATTAGTTCAAATAGAACCAGAAGGATAAACCAAAGTCAACATGAACAGAAGTCATAATCTCATATGCACATTCGCTTTGTGCCTATTGACGACTCACCAGTAGGAGCCATTATTACGCCCCAGGTCCAATATATATTTTAGTGAGGAATGTTGGAAAATTGGGCGGCCTCTGTAATTATTTCATTTCTCTGTGTATTCTCGATTTGGAGAGCAGTGTTTAAACTGCTATTAAACTATTCATGTGATTCATTTTAGGAAGGTTCACTACGCCTTTGGCTGACGTTGAATTAATTTAATCCTGATTGAACGAAGGAGCATCGTACGTTCATGCTATTACCGAACTCTAAATTAAGCAGGAAAGTAAAATAAGAGCATCTTAATTTAAAATACGAGCAATTTTTCAACAATCCATTACGCTGGTTACTAAACCTCATAAACAAAAAATAAATTTAAGTGTTAGATCTATTAGAAGCGTATTAAATACCATGTAATGACTGTAAACGTATGTATGTGAGTGAAACCATGTGCCAATTTAAGGTAAAAATGGGGAACACAAAACGGCATGCAAACATAGACACGTAAATAGATTGGAACTTGCAAGTCGTACAATAGAAACGAGATACACAATTAAATTAGATCAATAGGTGGTCGAAATAGATCAACAAGATTCATCAGGGACTCCATTGAAATAAAATTGAAGGATGAGGTAATAAATAAAACAGAGATGGAGAAGTAACCAGGCTCAATTTGTAACGCAACACTCATAGATGGAATGAAGAGAAGATTAAAGGCTTGAGAACCGGAAACTAGCTACAGTAAAATATTACGAATGCTGGGTTAGAATTAATTATTTGTGGGCGTAAAATATAAATATAAAAATAAATTTAAATTTGAGCAAAGGTAAAATTACAATTTATTAATCAACCTTGTGGTCAACAAACCTTCTGAGTACAAAAATTGATTCTTCTTATCTAATTAACTAATGTTTCTTATAGAAAAATACACTTATCATAGACCTTTCATATTAAAAAGGGACTGTCCCCACACTATTACTATCTTCCCCTATTGCACAGGTAATTTCATATAATGCTTTAATCTGACTTGCCTTACTTTATTAATTTAATACTTGTCACTATCTAAACAGTAACGTAATCATAAGTACAACGTACCAAATATAAAGACTAAACAAGGCCAGAGTGTATGGAATTCCTGGAGAAAAATGTTTTCATAAGTAATTGGAACTCTCAATTTTGGTGTACTTTAGCATAACTTGAAATTCACTGTGTTGGTACCATGCACTGACTCGGCAACAATAGTGTTGGTATCAGGTACTGACACAAAATTCCTAGTGTTGTTACCCTTTACAGACTCGGTATATATATTATATATAGTGAATTTTATTTGAAGTCGCATTATGAAAGATTTAAGTTGGATTTAGCTTCAATATTGCAGGTTTACACATTCTTAAAGGAGATAGTACTGTCTTATATTCCTACATTCCACGCACAAATATAGAGTGGGTATAGGGCGTAATACCAGCTTCTATTGATGAGTCACCAGTAAGCACGAAACGAATGTGCATATGAGATTACACTTTCCGTTTATGTTGACTTTGGCTTATCCTTTTGGTCATTCGTGAATTTTTTTTTCCTAGGTGCGCAAAACAATACAAAATTGTAATTATCTCTCTGAAACAAAAAGTATTTAACTGTTAGACTAAACTAGTTGTCAAACGAGTGCAAAGTGGAAATGACATGTAATCATTTATACGAACGTACATGTGCATGTAACTACATTTTTCTGATGAGTTCACAATTATATAAACGCATACATATATATATAGGCTCATGTTGAGTGTTTATCTAGTGAAACGACGAACTGATATTAAACGATTGAACAAATTCTTATGTATACGCGCTATGTGCAGTTTTAGCTTGAAGGAAATTAATTTCATTAAAAAAATGATATGACTATGCAGGGTGTTTAACACAATTACTAGCTGATGTATTTTTGTGCTATCTATAAGTTGTGAAACAAAATCATACAGGAGAGAACTTGTGAACAGCTTGGCCAATCGAATATACATGATCTGCCCCGATCACAAAATTGAAGAACATTCATCTTAACTTCAAAACTTGTTACATAAAATTGTATATCAAGCAGTATATTCCAATGTCAGAATAAACAAAAGGTAAAATCTCGTGTACGCATGTTTTTCATGCTAACTGGTCACTTATTAGTAGTCGAAAGTACTACACCCTATAGCTACTATATAGCTGATCAAGAAGTTTGAGACTTTTGGATGGTCAATCCCCTATACGTATTATAGCTTTAGAAGAATTCACTTTATATGAGGTCTTTAGCAATTCGACGAAAAAGTTAATTTACTATACAATAGAGTATCAACTCTATTATATCAGAGGTAGGCTAAATGATAAACAAGATTTGAATAAAAACCACTGTGAACACCTGTTACTTTATCAACGCCCTATACTCTGGCCTCAATCTTCAAAATCAGTGTTGGTACCATTTAAAAGCTCGATTAATATTATACATGGTGAAAGTTGTATTTGAAGTCTCACAACAAAATATTGCAAATGAGGCCGATATAAAGCTTTTAGTTAAGATATATGTACAGAAATAGTATCGTCTATCTGTCCCAGTTTCTTGAGAACATTTATTGTGTTTGCGCAAGTATTGCCGGCTCCTTACCGATCAGCCAATTACCAAGTGCGAAACTCTTGTGTGCACGAAATGATGCCTTTTGTTCGCGTTGATTTCGGAGACATATCCAGGTTCTATTTGAAATAATGTAGCACTAGGTACGCTATAAACGTACAATTGCATATATATATATATATATATATATATATATATATATATATATATAGTAATTCTTCGCATTCACAAAGACAAAAATATTAAGGATTTACTATAAAACATCAAAGGCCGGATATAACTATACAGAAATTGCATTCACACGACATTTTGTCTAATTGATGTAGAACTAATTATTTTTAAAATTAATCACCGAAAAATTTTGTCCGAATCAAGAACAACAACCTAATCACAATAAAAGCTAATAATGACAACATCTGCATCAATTTCGTAATCGCCCACGAATGAATTAGCATCATAATAAAGAACGCAGTCCAGCTATAATTTCGCAAGCACATACTGGCCAAGGTTATCCGAATAGACACCAGATGATCATAAAATAAGAACAGACAAACAACTTGCGCGAAAACAGCAAATAATTCAGAAGAAGGCTTATATTTATCTGCACTTTTATACAGATTAACTAATGGGAACTTTATGTTCGTACATTGGCGCTACCATAGGCCTTGCCAAGTGTCATGCAAATGATTTAATTTATGATTATATGATTTGCACATTCTGCACTAATATTATAATGTTCTGTCTTATTTTTTATACCAAATTAACTCACGGTTTCCTACTTCGGTATATCACTTGATAGGATGGAGTAACGACGCTTCTACACAATATATAATTTTATTTTTAAATACACACATGACGATAAATGCTTAAAATATATTTTTTTTCTCTAAAATAAACAAAGTACATTTAAACGTTATCGAATTTTAAAACCAATATTTAAATAGACAAAGGTGCTCACATCCGACTTATTTTACAGACAATGTTGTACGACTGATCATTTCTCACGTTCATTTATGACGAAGCATAAAATGTTGGATCAACCTTCTCACAGAGACAATCTTCATCGCCTAGCACTATCATTCGTGGAAAAAGCTGACGTTAAAATTTCATATCATAAAACATTTTCATGATAATTTTGCGTTCCAAATGAACTTAAAATGTTTTCGAAAATGAAGTTTTGAAGCTTTCTCTATTTTTTATGACTTTAAAAAGTGAAAGCAACCACCGAAAGGCTGAAGCAATTTCTTCATATCAAACCGTCCGATTCTAAAAAGCTGGTTATTAAGTTGTCGAATCCTTTACAAATCCAGGCTGAATACTACAAAAAAGCGTAGCTTTAGTCAGTTTTCGATTATTTATTAGATCCAAAAGTGAAACAAGACAGCCTACATTGATTTACAGTAAAGATCGTCGGCATCTATCACCAGTATCAAAGTTCGTTACAATCAGTGAAATATACTTTAATTTTAACACACATGGTATCTTCCAAAGAAATAGTTAAGGATCGAAATCGTGTTATTCTTTCACCAAAAGAATAATAATAAAGAGTCCGTCTTGATCGTCATGACTCGTGGTAACTTTTTACCTGATACAATTGGTTGGATTTATGTTTCGCAATATGCAACTATCATTAAAGGTTATGTAACAGAAAGGAATGAAAAGACCATTTCAAATGAGTTATCCGATGTTTTACAAGAGAAAAGGAACAAACAAGACGAACACAACAGACTGAGGCTATTTAGGAACAAACGACTAGTTTATATGTTTTACCAGCCATTTTTACTATTTTTCAAAGAAAAAGTAAACTTATACAAACTATGCAAAAAAATAGATATATTGCGGAAGTGACCAGGACGAAAAAAAACAGGCACGAGTAAAATCAGGGAAAAAGGCCATGTCTCTTACGGACTCTATACCCTATGAACACGCTACAAAACTCTTAATGCAATGTTTCATAATGGCGCCTATTTTATACTTCAAAACTTATCACACTATTCAGTAAAAGCGCGTACTGTAAATTTATGTGACAACATCGCGAAGATGCTTAAATTAAAACACCTATGCAAGTTTCATAGAATAAATATGAAATAAAAATACTCTCCACGTAAACGAATTTTCTTGTCTATATCAAACTGAATTACATAAACAAATATTATGGCAAGACAAAACTGAATAATTGTATATATATATATATATATATATATATATATATATATATATATATATATATATATATATATATATATATATAGTCAGTGTACACTTAGCATTACATTCAGTAGGAAATGAAATTCATTAAATAAACCAGATTTGTCCTCATTGGATACTCGTCGAGTAATTGTGAGTAATGGTGCAGTCGGAGCTCAAACCGAACTGAATTTCCTTCGAAGACTTGCAGTCATCCACTGTACCACCCAAGCTGTTTACTAAATGTCATTTTCAGTTATATATCAAATCAAGTTTTTCGAAGTCTTCATTATTATAGAGTCTGCAGTAAAGTAGCAATTATGAGTTGACTTTCTGTAAAAATCAGTGTATAGAAGTTCAGAAACATAGCTGACCGAGTGAATAAGTAGTTAACAAATATCATATAATTGCCCGCTTAGTTTAGAACGTCCATGGAAATTGAGTTATAAAAGACCAAACATATTAGATACTGGTCGTGGTGGAGAACTAATATATATGCAAGTGTGTATTAAGTGTTGCGTACCCAATAACAAATTAGTTTAAATATGAACAGAAGGATAAATCAAATATAGCATGAAAGAAAAGTCTAATCTCAAGTGCACATACGTTTCGTGATTGCTGATGACACATCAGTAGGAGCCGGTATTACGCCTTTTACTCACTATATATTTGGGTGAGGAATTTGGGAAAATAGGACGGTATTATCTCCTTTACTAATGTAGTAAACCTGCAGTAGTGAAGCTAACTCATATAAGAGTCTTTGACACAAGTGACTTCAAAGGACCACATATATCATCTATATATATATATATATATATACATATATATATATATATATACAGAGTCTGTAAATGGGTACAAACACTATGGCTTTTGTGTCAGTACCCGATACCAACATAATGATAACGAAAAGGTACATGGCACCAACGCTATGATTGCCGAGTCGGTATATGGTACAGATTTGCTGGAGTAGCAGGTGTTCAAAAATAGCTCTAAATCTCAATTTTGGCCAATTTTATCATACATTGCAATCCATGATGTAGGTACCATGTATCGACTCGGAAATCATAGTGCTGGTACCATATAACTTTTCGATGCCATAATTTTGGCATTGGGCATTGACACAATAGCCATAGTGTTTACAGACTATATATATATATATATATATATATATATATATATATATATATATATATATATATATATATATATATATATATATAGTGAGTTGGCTTTGAAGCTTCCATTATCGAAGACTTTTATATGAAGTTTGCTTCACTACTGCAGGTTTAACATTCATAGGGATTGTACCTACCTATTTTCCAAAATTTATCACCAAAATATATATTAGATAAAGGGCGAAATACCGGCTGCTTCTTATAGTCTCCAGTAATCCCGAAACGAATGTGCACGAGATTATACTATCAGATCATGCTGTTTTGGTTTATCCTTCTGGTCATATTGGAACTAATTTCTTATAAGACAAATCATATTGACTTACTTTGCTTTGGAAAATATTTTTATCTTTTCGTGTGATCGTCGAATGAGATCCCCCAGAATTTTTTTTTCGATCAAATGTGAGCCAATGTATAATTTTGTGCTTTGTTATAAACCGCCTTTCTAAACCTCTTATGAACTGATAATTAGTGTAAACGCCCCGGCTTCAAGTAAATGCCGTACGACGTTACAAACTCGGTTAAGGTGCTCTAAATAGAGATTAGTTACTGATATGGGGGCCCTTAAGAGGGCCTTGGCGGCGTTCGCGTAAGTTATATATATGTAAGTTGACGTTCTGTTCCTTGGGTGGACTCTGGTTGTGGTTCCTGCTGTTGTTATCATGTGTGTTGAATTTCTGCATTAATTGGCTCGTCTTGCTGGCTGAAGTGCAACACGGTGAGTCACGTATGTTGCCAATTGGTGGTGAAACAAATCAATATCCAGCGTAGGTATTGACAGCCGACAGCACGCACATGTGTAACACGAGGCAGAACGTAGATACGACCAACTGATTGCATGGTAAATTACCGTGCTTAAATAGCATGCAATATGTGTACTTGCATACTATTGGTTAAACGTGGTTAAACGGCAATTTTGCTTTTTTCTTATTGGTGCAACGTAAATAAATTTGTATTTAATTTACGCAATATGTCGGAGATTGATTTGTGTCGTTACAACACTTTTCTCTCTGAAAAAAAAGAAAGAATATTCCTCTCTGCGAGGCTAGATAAGAAATGCATGACAGAGTTCGAACCAAGTTAAGCAAAAATATGATGAACCATAAGTGCTGGGCTTAAATATGCTTGTTAGTTGCTTCAACAATGATATGATGCCAGGTAACCACTAGGAATTGCTACACAAATTGTTAGCTCTAGTGGACGGTCATAGCACGTGAGGCAAAAATAGAGCAGTGTAAGTTTTTTGGAGCCGCAGCGTGAAGATTTCGAGGTAAATCGCCTCTGAATTTGCCAGGTTTAAGTTAAAAACCCAAGCAGGTTGGATCGTTGTCAATGTGTTTGTATACGACCAAAGGAGCTAGAGTGCTCGACGTTGTGGTCATGACATTTGTAGAGTGGTCTTTGTGCAATTGATAAATTTGAGATATGCATTGAAAGCGGCCTGTACCATGATATGTAGCTGATCACTTCTTAGTGTTGCTACACGAAAGCGTTAGCTCTAAGTAGCTGGTCATACCAAAATAGGCAGTGTAATGTCATGTGTGAGAAATACATTATAATGTAAAAATATATACATTAAAATCAAAGGTAAATGCATAAAAATATGTACACGAACATTGCCTCAGAGATGGCATAATACCAAAGAACTGTTAAAAATGCTACACAATTTTTAGCTAAGAACAGCTGGTTATGCCACGTGAGACAAATACGAAAAATAACGTAAGGTGAAAAAATTTTTATAGTTAATGCTAATGTTTAAAAAAATTAATTACGCGTTATACAAAGCAGGTTATTGAGATTGTGGGCAGACAGAGCCTGAGACGGGTGTAGAAGGTTGAACGCTCTCAGGATCAGGTGGTTTGATAAACGGTTTCAACCTGTCTATGCTTACTGATGTCGGTGTAGCGCCTTGCATAATGATGAAGTATTTGGCTGTCTGAGTAAAATCGGGTAAGGACCGCGATACTTGGGTTGTAGTGGTGCAACAGCATTATTGTTGCGAACGAGTACTCTCTTGCAGCTGTGAAGCTGTGGGTGAACGAAGACTGGACGAGGCGTGTGTCTCGGCTGCTGTTCGGACATGTTACCGAAATGAAGTCGAAGGTGGTTAGCTTCGTTTTGTGGGTCATCTTGTGCCGGTAGTAGACGTGGGAGCTGACTAGGCAGGCGTAGATCCATGCCATACAAGAGTTGTGACGCAGACGTTTTGATGGATTCTCGAGTACGAGAACGCATGGCCAGCAGAACTAAAGGTAGTGCATCGACCCAGTTGCCATTAATGGACGAAGATGCTAAAGCTGCTTTGAGTTCCCTATGCATTCTCTCTACCATGCCATTAGCTTGGGGATGGTAGGCAGTCGTCTGGCGTAAGATGTATCCCATGTAACGCAAGGTGGTTTTGAAACGATCAGATGAGAAGCAAGTGCCTCTGTCCGTGATGACCCCATTGGGAACACCATAATTGGATATCCATGCAGAGATAAAACCGTTAGTTACTTCGTCTGCAGAAATGGTGCCAGAAGGTAATGCCGCAGGCCACCGTGTAAATCTATCGATCATAGTTAGAAGGTAGCTGAAACCTTGAACCTTTGTCAGATGAACTATGTCGATGTGGACGATGGCTAGGCGAGAATTAGATCGAAAATGTTGTAACTTAGAACGAGTGTGTCGTGTGATCTTGTTCTTCTGACAAATAACACACTCTGAGACCCATCGTTTAACATTCTGCCTAAGTCTGTGACCCCAGAAACGATCTGTAAGAAGTCGGACAGTCGCTAGGCTTCATGGGTGAGAAATTGAGTGAATTGAATCGAAAACCTTTCTCTGAAGGCTGGTCGGCAGAACTGGCTTGTTGGGCTGCGTACCCGTGAAGTAAACAATTGGTAAGCCTTCCCACAGACGGCATATGAACTTGGTTGGGTGACGGCTATTGATCTTTGAATGTGAATGTCACCGCGTTGTTCAGTTCGCAGGAGAGTTGGTGTTAGTGCAGGTTTACTGAGTGCCACGGAGTTGACAGTGAATGGTGACGGCGAAGGTGGTTGTAGAAAGACGTCTGGCCTAGACAGGGCATCTGCAATGAAGTTCTGTTTGCCCTTGACTTGAAAGACGTCAAATTGCCATTCGCTTAGACGAGAAAGCTGTCTTTCCACTCTGGCAGGGTACTTGGCGATAGATGAAGTTGCGTTTCGAAGTGCGCTAACTAGTGGTGCATGATCTGTGAAAACAACAAATCTGCTACTGCCAATGATGCTGATAAAATGGCGCACTGCGTCGTGGATGCCGAGAAGTTCTCGGCCGAAAGTGTCGTACCTCGTTTCTACTGGTTGGAGAGTACGCGAGTAGAAACTGATAGGCTTCCGATCTCCGTCGATCTCTTGTTCCAAAGTGGCTCAAATAGCGAATTCAGAAGCATCTGTCGTGAGTGGAAATGACTTTTCGAAATCTGGATGCGTTAGCATTGTGGCATTTGCTAACGAGTTGATGGCAAGTCGAAGTAATTCCTCGTCTTCGGATGACCAAGCAATGGAATTCTTGCTCAGTCCTTTTCGGTTCCGCAGGTGCCTGCACAAAGGATAAAGTTGTTTTGAAAGTCCTGGAAGGAACTTGCGATAGTAGTTTAGTACTCCCAGGATTTTCTGCAAATCGCTCAAAGTCCTTGGTGACTTGATATTCTTGATTGAATTCATCTTTGACGGCAACGGTTGAATACCTTGGGCCGTGATACGATGCCCTAAGAAGTCGACGGATGAAGTTGCAATCTGCGTCTTGTCACAGTTGATCTTGAGTCCGTGGTTGGATAAGCGTGAGGACATTTCGTAGATGTTTCGCATGAGATTCTAGATCTGGACTGAATACCATAATGTCATCTAGATATGACATACAATAAGTAGAGTCGTCGCGAAGTATGTTGTCTATGAATCTTTGAAATGTCTGAGTAGCACACTTAAGTCCAAAAGGCATGTAAAGATATTCAAAAAGGCCAAATGGAGTGATGACTGCAGTTTTCTCGATATCCTCTGGTGCTACTGGTATGTGATGGTACGCTTGTCTGAGGTCAATCACTGAGAAGAAATTGCTGCCATTGAGTTTTTCAAGTAAAGTGTTGATATTTGGAATAGGATATGCATCAGATTTTGTCACTGAATTTAGCTTACGGTAGTCTCCACAGGCTCTGTACGATCCGTTTGATTTTGAGACTAAGTGCAGTGGTGACGCCCATGAACTTTTCGATGGTCTGATGATTCCCTCTTCCAAAAGCCTTGAGAATTATTCTTGGGCAGCTTTCAGCTTAGCAGGAGCCAGTGGTCGCTTTTAGAGTGCAATAGGTTGTCCTCCTGTGACGATATGATGCATCGTGTTGGAGACTCGTAGTTTGACTTGTTAAGATCGAAAAGCGATTTGTATTTTCGAAGAGCTGCTGATATCTCTGCTGAATGATGCACTGGGGTTGGCTGATTGACCTGTAACTCCAAACGCTCGGAGGCAAGTGTCCAAAAGCTTTGTTCAAGTCCGGTGGAGGGGTCGATGATCTTTTGACTGGCAAGATCAACAATGAGCCGAAATTTTAGAAGGAAATCAAGGCCTATTATATTATGTGAGACCTTGGCAATGATGAAGTTGTGGGAAAATTCACGTCGTAGACCCATGTTGAGTGTGCGGTATTGGCAGCCATAAGTTGGTATGGGCTCGCCTGTAGCTGTTGCGAGAAGAACGCCTAGCGACATCTCGGCCATTGAATCACCTTTGAGAACTGAGACTGCCGCACCTGTGTCTACGATGTACTCTTCGCCAGTTTTGAAATCAAGAAGGTGCAGAAGTTCGTTTGGCTGTTTGGCCGGGTCATGCAAACAAGTAGGCTGGTGATTGCGACCGGCATTGTCTGTTTGGTTCTCTATGTGAAAAATTCGGCGTGGACGAAAAGAGTCGATAGGGATGTCGGATTGTAGTTGGCTTCTTCCCTGTAGCGCCGTTGATGCTGTTGATGTGCAGAAAGTACGGTCTTCTACTTCCTGCGCCAGACGTTTCCCGATACTGATGCACCCTTGTGCCTGCGGTCTGTTGTCCTCTCCGTCAGCTGTGGAAATTGACACTCATTCGGAAATTCTTCGGAACGACAAAGACAAACTTGGCAAGCATATAAAAACTTCTGGTGGTTATAACACCAGTTCTTTGGAGCATATTTATTAAATGATTGCGGAGATCTTGATCGCCGCCTACCATTATAATTTGACTTGGAAACGAATTTTGGTCGAGCATTTACTTGATTTATCTCGGATTTGGTAATGGCCAATCCTTCTAGAACTTTGGCCATGTTCGCCACTGTTCTCTCTAAAGAGGAGATTCTATCATCTTGTGGGGTTGAAGAAAAGATGATGGATTCACTTTGGGTTCCAAAACCCTATATTCTAACTCACATCTCTCAGATAAGTCATCTATAGAGAGAGTGTTGGGGAGCTGTCTGTCAAAGAGTTTTAATGTTTGGGGAAGATTGTTAATAAAAACAACCTTAGCCTCATGGTCAGAAATGTTGGTTTTATACCAACGTTTCCGTAATTCCCTCAGTATTTCTATGGGGCCAAGATTTGGCATATCTAACTGTGCATATTTGTTTATTATCTGCTCAGTTTCCGTGGGTCCAAGCAAGGATTCTACCTCGTTTTGTAGGCCCAAAATGGGATTAGGTAGCTTCCTAATGGCCTCAAGCTTAGGATAAATCCGTCGCTGCAATTCTGAAGGTAGTTTAGCAAAAACCTTCGACAGTTATGATGACTGTCATAATCAGGAAACGGGGAGAAAGCGGAGTCTACGCGCATAAAGAATAGCTCACTATCTCCATCCCAAACAGGAACATCACTATCTAAAATTGGACCTGACATTTTAACAATCTTACGGGATCTTAAAAGCATAAATTTATAAGCAATATGAAAATGTATAAATATACTTTAACGAAACGCTTACCCACAAACAGCTTCCACAGTTGAGTTTGACGAGTACGTACGGTGCCGTTTCGTACGTAGGAAAGTTAAATAGAGGCCCAGTTGGCCTTTGATGACAATGTATTATAATTATCCCCACAAATCCACGAATATATATATCCAACAGATTTCCCAGAAAACCACGATCAGGGTAAAGAAAACACAAATGTCAATCTATTTATCCCAAATAGATGAAAAAGTCAATTTTATTTATACCAAAAAAATCAGAACAATAATCAATATCCTGGCGCGGTCGCCAATTTTGTAAACGCCCCGGCTTCAAGTAAATGCCGTACGACGTTACAAACTCGGTTAAGGTGCTCTGAATAGAGATTAGTTACTGATATGGGGGCCCTTAAGAGGGCCTTGGCGGCGTTCGCGTAAGTTATATATATGTAAGTTGACGTTCTGTTCCTTGGGTGGACTCTGGTTGTGGTTCCTGCTGTTGTTATCATGTGTGTTGAAGTTCTGCATTAATTGGCCCGTCTTGCTGGCTGAAGTGCAACACGGTGAGTCACGAATGTTGCCAATTGTTGGTGAAACAAATCAATATCCAGCGTAGGTATTGACAGCCGACAGCACGCACATGTGTAACACGAGGCAGAACGCAGATACGACCAACTGATTGCATGGTAAATTACCGTGCTTAAATAGCATGCACTATATGTACTTGCATACTATTGGTTAAACGTGGTTAAACGGCAATTTTGCTTTTTTCTCATTGGTGCAACGTAAATAAATTTGAATTTAATTTACGCAATATGTCGGAGATTGATTTGTGTCGTTACATTAGGTCTTTCCGTTTAAACGTTGGATTATAGGTATATTTTACGTGCAATATTATGTAAATAGTTCCTCAATTATTAGGTCACACGGAATGGCGTAGAGAGAAAGAGAGAGTTACGTGGAGGTTATTTTGTTATGTTTTTATAAATGGACTTTTGACGTAAATGCATAAATTATAATTGTGTTTTGTAATTCATTCTCTAAGGAATTACTTTTTGTTTAATTATATGAGCCAGAAATAAAATCTTTTGTAGAGGCCCTTTGGTCACTACCATAAGAGAGCCTCTGAGATGCTAAGTTCGAGTCAGTCTTAGTGTGCGTATAGGAGTCTGATAAGTAAGTCTTCTCTGGAACTAAATTAGCAGCATCCTCAAATTTAAGATTAACCTCCGTGTTAATCAATCAAATTTAAGTCTCTAAATCCTATAGTTAAAGCCGTAGTTCAAACTGTATTAGGTTAGTTGTACCTACAGTAGACGGGAAGATGCCTATAGTATAGAAGAGACATTATGTGGGCGAGTCGGCTATGAGACGATGGAGCAATTTGTAGTATTTTAACAGGTTTTGACCATTATGAGCTTATTTATAGTGGCTGTAGAATATCAGAAAAGATCAACCAAAGACCTGAATTGGTATATTACGAAAAATTGCACGTTGTGTGCGGCTTGAATGGCGCAGTGGATGTGTGCAATACCCTGAAGCAAATATGCCCAGGTTTGATCTCTGGGCGCGGTAATTCAGACAGGTACTTCACTGGTGCCGAATAAAAACGAAGCATATCGAATTGATGAATTACATTTGCTACCGTATGCAACGTTAAGTTTATACTGACAAAAAATTATTGATATCCTACAAAATACTTAAATTCAATATTACTTTCAGTAAAGACAAGGTGTCTATTTTACGGTGGCAGATCGTGAGTGGCTATTTAGAACTGTAGGTCGATAGCGATGCCAAATGTGCTCAAAACTTAGGAAAGTCTGATTAAGAACAACAGATTGTGCATTACTGAAAAGAGCGTACATTGCGTATTTCAGGTGTTTTAATGTAAGAGCACAAGATCTATAAGCAAATGTGCTCTGATTCGAACCACAGTCGAGCAATTCTGTCAAATACTTTACAAGTGCCCAATAAGACCAACATTGGTCTTCTAAGTAAATTGCCTTTGCTCTCGTATGCAATTTGAAAAAAATACAGACACTATATATATATATATATATATATATATATATATATATATATATATATATTCTTTTGAAATGCGAGCTTTAATAAAATTCATTGTACCCTTCCTGTGTGCAAAAACAAAAAGAAATTTTATCAGATACAAGAAACATTTCTTTCTCATAATCTCATCAAGTATCTACGAATGAACATATCTTATATATATAATAAAGAAGAAGAGTTGAAATATGTGAATAGAGAGTGCAGTGCCAGAAACCAATCACAAAATTGCGTGTCACATCCAGTTCAAGCTCAATGCTTGTACGTGCTTCTTCTTGTTTTCATTTTCACACTCTCTGTCTACATATTTATATCTTGTTTTGCTTTCCAATTTATATATAAAGATATGTTCATGAGTAGATATTTGAGAAGACCATGAGAAAGAAAAATTTTCTTATATCTGATAAAATTTCTTTTTGTTTTTGCACATAAGAAGGGTACAATGAATATATATATATATATATATATATATATATATATATATATATATATATATCAATACCATCGTCACCAATAAGATAAATTTCACAATGATATGATAGATCAACACTGCAGCCTACACACCCTGCGCTGTAACCAAGGGAACCGAATGAAATTGAATAACAAAGCGAAATGAATAGACATTCGTGTACGTAAAAGCTAACAACGCGAACACTTTGCTATAACTCAACCTATCAATGTAAGAATGACTCGATCTCAGTCATAACGCTGCAAATCATTTACTGAGCAAGATCCAACCAAAACACTACAAATTAATATTTCTTCCTAAGCGGCATGGTCTTTGCTCTTTAATGACAGTTTGTGGGTGGCTCGTTTGAAATTCAAATCGAAATTGATGACGATTAGATTTCACCCTAATTAAAAACACACCAAAAACCTATAGCTTATAGCTAACAATCGCATGTAGTCCAATGCCGAGATGTTGCAATGGATGAATAAAAGAATCCAAAGGAAATGTGCCCCGGTTCGAATATTGCTGCGGCAACTCTGATAAGTACTAGATGCATCTTTGAGTGATAATAAAAACTTATTGTACCTGTAGGATTCACCAGATGAAATAGATGATCGGAAAGTAATAAATGGAATTAAACTCTTAACCGATGCCGATTCAATTCACAAATAAATTGCACAGAAGCGCAGTCAAGTAGGATCACCTACGCTTACAATGCAGAGCACACAAGAAACGCACAAAAATCGATTCCAATGAGAACAATATAACCAATGTTTAATTCTCAGTTTCATTAATTGGCTAAATAGATGCTGGAAACATTGCGTAAGATATTATGAAATTATTCGATTGCCAATTCACTTGCCTTTGTTAACAGATTTCAGATAAAACTAATAAATATAAGTTTGTGACCTACTTTGACGTTACGCTTTTGTTTACAAATATTCCAATTCAAGTAACTGTTGCCATTATAGTTAGAGCAGTAGACCCAACCATGTTGACATTTCCAGTTCATGGTAATATTCTACGAAAACTTATTTTACTAATTACGAAGACGTACACTTATGTTCTAAACGAAGCATCCAAAAACAGAATGATGGTGTGGCAATGAGAAGTCAACTATTTCAAGATTTAGCAGAGATTTTCCAAGGCCATCTTAAGAACACATCACTAAAGACAGACATAACTGTATGTTCACAATGCATAAGTTATGTTGACGATATTTTCTTGTTTCGTAAAAACGTGTATTAGTCACGAAAATGCTAAAAAATTTCAATAAAGCTCACAGTTATATCAGCCTCACCTCAGCGCATGAGACTGAGTGTACAAATAAAGAAAGAGTTTAATGGTAGATTAAAAAGAAAACTGTAACATAAATCAGCAGTGTCTGTACAACATTGAAATTACAAAAGGTTTCGTGCGATTTCAATATAAATAATCAAAAATTCGCGGCAATTCTTCAATAAATAATGGATTGGTCAGTACAAATTAAAAAGGCGAATATATTAAAGCAAAAAAGATCTAATGTCCAAGAATATATTGGAGTCAATTGTCGAAAGGAGGATTTCAAAGAAGCAGAAATATAAAGGACCAGAAAAGAAAGCAATCAAAGGAAGACATAGTTTCTTGAAAAGCACAGATTGAAGCTGAATTGGCTTTAACACACACATTTGATGCAGCTTAAATATCCGCGTTATTTAAGGTAACAAACTTGACATGAAAAGCAAATAAAGTGAAGCAGCCTTAATGTATACCACAAGCATTTTAAATCAATACGCATGCTTACGTCATCGATCAATTTAAGTAGGTCTATAAACCAGACAGTAAATAGCCAGGGCAAAAACACTGATATTTAAACGCTTTTGTTAAAACAAATTCTGAATACACGTCTGCAATTTAGCAACACATCCTCGAAACCTCGTACATATATAATTCAGACGTGACTTTTAAGATAATTATTTAATGCTATAAGAGAACAAATTTAGCCAAATATGAGGCTCTGTGCATAAACAAAATATAATCTAATTTATGCAAGTATAAGATGCATTTTCGGTTATTGAGCTTGAATTGTAGGGGATGCACGCAATTGATTAATTTTTCTCCTATTTCACAGTATCTTCTCATTTTAATTTACTGTTTGTTTTACCTTTCGTAATACATCTTTGGTCACTCGACGAGAAATTGAGTAAGTAACATATATTGAATCTGATAAAAATTATTTTCATCTTTCCATATAGTAATAGTACTATGCACTACACGAAGCCAAATAATGAATAAACCGCTCTACTTGAAGAAAAACATTTTCTAGCGTTGCAAAGTTAAGCTCATACTGGCAAAAGAATATTGCGGTATTAACTGAAATTATTTTAGTTATTTAAGTTGGGATCATACCTTTATCATGATCAAAAAAGTGTGCAACGCGTCAGTAAATGTGACCAACGGCAGTTGTCCCATGTTCTGTGCCCGATTACAAATGAGCTTGGTGTTTAACTGAAGTACGAAAATGGGGCTCAAATGATAAATATAGAAGCCTATATGATCTTTACTTTTACGAGGAAGATGGTGACTGGCTTGAATGAAGACATGCCATGTATACACGTCCTCAATTTTCTTTATTTTTTAATCGAGTAAATTCTCATTAAGTTCAAAGTAAATCTTGTTCGTCGTTGGCAATTATAGATGTAAATTCAAAGATAATTTGAATTTTAATTCATGCACAAACGAACTGCTTATTTTGCAATTATCTATGCATGATACTGCAACAATTCTAAATTATCATTGCAAAAATAATAACGTTTAAAATAAATTAATGTATCTCATATATATATATATATATATATATATATATATATATATATATAAAAGTTTCATTGGGTCAACTAGGCTGACTTTTGGATTTGCTTCACGTTGTCAATTTCGGTCAGGCCAATCTTGTTGCTGAACTACTAGTGAGACGGAGCAACTTCTACTTATTGGATCTTCACGTGTGCCAGTTACCGCAGATCTTCAACGAGACATTACTCAGCCTTCGCACAGTCTCTTGCCACTGATGTAAACGCCACTATAGAAAGAGCAATAGCCAGTCAACCAGAGCTGGTCTCAAGTGTCTTGGAGTATTTCTAGACACTGTTACATTAAATAACTTTCTCGGCGTTTGGCGGAGAACGTAATACCGGCCCTAATAAGGGCCCCAAACAGTACTTATCTCAGCCATCTTGGCACCTAACTGACTTTGTGACGTCGTACGGAATTTACTTGACAGCGGGGCGTTTTACAATAAAATATTCAAATAGGACTAGATATAGAAGAACTTAAGCCAGTGATACGTGTTAAATTAGGCTACTTCATTGGATCTTTTTTGACATTAAATTCCTAATGATTTTCTTCAACTAAAATGCCTCCTGTTAAGTCAAGGTTGTATTGCTATTTCAATCAATAATATATGTGAAGAAAAACTAAAAAACTGCCAAGAGAAGGCGATAATGTAGATAAAAATCAGCTTTTGCAAATTTTAAAGTCTACATCTAAATTCTTTTGACTTGTGTATCAGTAAGTCAAATGCGATACAATGGACAATATTTGATCTATTCAATGGCACTATTATAACGGCTACACACGAATGTAACGTAGTGCGACACATACACAAATACAATCATTTGCACAAGGGTGTTTGACAAGTAAGAAATGCTCGTTTGCTACACGACAATTATTTAAATGTTAACAAGACATGAAAATATTGGAAACAGAAAAATGAAAGACATGACATTTATGATTTAGAAGATCTAACCTTGTTGTATATATATAAATATATATATATTACTATAGATACATTTATAAATGGAGAATAGTATCTGAACGGTGAATTCCAGAAGTACTTATGCCAATAAGGCAGAATTAACCAGGGCTATACATTGTATCCAGTTTTTCTTCCCTTCACTTTCAGCTATTCAATTTTGAAGTCTCGGTAGTCTAGCGAGCAGAAACAGTATTCAAATTAACTGTTTAATGTTATTAAAGGAACTCAATGGGCTAGGGCACCTACGAAAGTCCAAAAATAACTGGCTATCTCGTAAATATTGCCATCGATTTATGCTTCATGACGCTCAGCTGTCAGTGACCTACAAGAAACTGATCGAATACATCAATTGACAAATCATTCTAGACGATAGTAGCTACAGTGGGCCACCATCAGTCGCCGTAGCATAAACGAGGACTGCCATTATTCTTGACTTAAAAACTTTGGTCTTAACGCATAGTGAGTTAGAAGAGGGCGATACCAGAGTTATTAGCACAGTGTTTCGAAGGTATCTGCTGCATAATCGTCACAGAAAGCAATACAAGTGTATTTAATAACTTATATTTGTGTGACACATACTCATTTGAAAAAAATAATAAAGTATCTAAAGAATTAAAAATAATAATGACAAAATAATAATTTGGAATAATTTATTAAAAAAGTAGATATATTCATGAAGAGAATGATCTGGTACATATGGGAATATCACCTAATTAAACGAACAATGGTTGCATGGTCAATGCTAGCAACTATTTATATCAAGGTTGTGATCTGAATGTAAACATCAGTCCCATTATACATGGAGATTTGGCAGTATAAATTAAGCATTGTATAATTTAGGAAAGGTAATTCATCCAGTAGACCGGTTTCGTTCTTAGTGGGAACTATTTACGTACTGCCTAGAATTTGCCTTGGACAGGATTCGAACCTGGGCATGTCTGCTTTATAGCCTGTTACTCGTAACACTGGTTAGAGTGGCTGAATTGTTAAAGTAACAGACTCGTAGACGAGCCCAGATTCGAGCCCTGTTCGTGGCATAACCAGATGCATAAGAAATCCGATGTCGATTTAGGTTTCTGGTATTTATTTTAATGTTCATCTTGAAGAGTACAACACAAATTTGGGCTATTTGCAGAGAACTATTCTGCTCGTAAGCTATAGAAAATACTGGCTCTACAACTTCGGGCTTGGGAAAATTCCGTGGTTCAGTGAGTTCGAAGCAAATAACGCGTAGATTAGAATGATGCACAAAGTCCGTAATACTCTTATGATGCGGGGTTCTAGTTTCGGTTACAAAACACAAAAAATTATAATTCATCCATCGAACGTTCTACAGATACCTGATGCTTAATTTGGTTTAATGTTCACAAATTAAATGCACTGACGTGAAAACACAACCTAGGCTAAATGAGTGGTTGTATTCTTATACTAATTTTGATATTTGGCATCAAGAAATTGGGCTCATTTATTTTATCAGCATCAGCCATATTCACAAAATTTAAAAGAGAGTTATTGCTGGATTGAGAAGAGAAAAGTGAATGAAAGCTAACCAAAATAGAAATGAAGGCGTCTGCAGAAGCCTGATTTCGCTTATCAACACTGCACGACTCAACAAATGCGCGTCAGCATATGCTTTATAGATCTATTATTTAAATATGGTTTGTTAGTGAGCAATATATATATATATATATATATATATATATATATATATATACAAATTTGTATTAGGTATTTACTTATCCCTAGTAACAAATTAGTTCAAATATGACCAGAAAGATAAAACCATAGGACGAAAATGATTGGCTTCACATCTGTAATGCAGAAATGAATAATGAGGACGAAATCAAATTTATGGATAAAATAACATTTTCAAACAAACTGTACATGAAAAAGTTATTCCAAAGTCAGCAAGAATGTAAAATATAAGCTCATGAAAGACATACGTCTCTTGCTTACTGGCGACTTCACAATAGGAGCCAGTACTACGCCTTTTACCCACTATATACATTGCCAAGAAATTTGGGACAGGTGGACGGTATGCAATGCCTAATCCACTCTAGCACATATATTATTTGTCCGCAACAAACAAAATAAAACTGTATGCTGTTATACAATTGGTGCATCAGACAATAGTTGCAGGGTTGAGCTCGAACCGAGCAATTACGATTAGCAAAATGAGTATGCAACAAAAAGGCGGTTTTTTAAAAATGACGTTTAGTTGTCAAGACTGGTACTCTCAACAGTGCGTGCGCACACATGCTCAATTTATGAGCTTGCATTTGGTAAGAAGGTTTTTCAACTTAGATGCTAATTAATCTAATAAAAAAGAGCGACAATTTTTTCTCTCTTGGCTACATGGAAATTATATAGAGAAACTTGTTTTCCAAAGTCAATAATGTAAGATGAGCAGAGTAAATAAATTTCAAAATAATAATCTCAGTTACATTCACGTTTACTGCTTACTGATTACGCCTCATTTGGAGCAGACAATATGCTCTACAACCCTATTAAATTCAACACGGAATGCATGCATGCAGAATACAGCCTTTTTTCTTGATGGCTTCAGTTGAACCTCTGAGTCATAAATCATTTAACACATTCTCTAACCGTTGAATGCAGCGCATATCAATGGATCTCGTTCACTTGAATGACGTCTAAGCACTCTACAGCCAAATTACCAGTCTTCATGGAACAAATGCATAGAGAGAACCATTCAGTCATAAATTAAATAGCTTATTCACTCCCGGTTACTTGCAGCAAATATCTATATATCTTTTTCACATGGATTGCTTTTAGGAGAGCCAAATCCTGATTTTGGGAATAGTCACCTTTGGTGATTTAAAAGATGACAGCATTTGCCAAAATGTGAATAAACACACCAGGGTATGTAGGATATTTCGATTGACCGAGAAGTCCCCATTTTCTACTGGTTTCTTAATAATTATCTGTAAAGTTGACTATTTTTGTAAAGTGTGCATTTGAGCAAACCTAACTTGTGTATTGCATTATAGGGTACGAAGAGAAGTAGTGTGTATCATTTATGGAAAAATGGTGCGCATTCTAAATTTATTCCTTCTTTTGTTTTGAAATGGATTACAAAAGCACATGAGATTGTCCTTATTATATACCTATGCATACGTATTTAAATAAATACGTCTTTAATTACAGCAGACAAGCAACTAATAAAATGTGCAAAATGCTGTAATTTTCTTGGTTGATTACACGCACAAGAGTTGTTCACATACTCGAGAACATTCACACAAATGACACTTAAATTATGTCTACAGAGTACTTGTTGCGAGAAACTAACATTTGCTCATGTTTGTGTAATAAATGACTTACATAGCAACACGTACGTGTGCAATGGCCAAGTTTTTACAGCTATGTGGGTGGTTTTCAGACGCGTGCCCTTGGTGTGATTAAGCATCTTACGGAATTCGGTCAGACCAGTCTCTTACAAGTAGAGTCCATCTTTTTTACTTCAAATGACAGACGCGATTTCACTAGTCACGAAACTGGTGTAAATAATCACCCGGCGCTTCGTACAAATGTTCCCAGAAGATGGTGCACATGCGCATTAAATGGCAATTCGTTGATGGGAAGGAAAACTGTGAATCTAAGTCATCTACCATCTGCTGAGCATACTGGAGATTTCGGCTGCACAATTTCTATGCAGTCACGAACATTAACTGTTTGTAGCTTTCGCCATATATATATATATATATATATATATATATGGGCAAAATAATTAAAAAATCATTGAATGTGCGGGTGTAGGTCAAAATTATTAAAATAAAATTCGCAAGCTTGAAGTAATCACCAAACCAGTCGTCGCACAACATAGCTAGTCGGTTTTACGTCGTACTCTGATGATGCTTATGGAAAGTTGAAAGGCGTCAGTACGTGTGACTGACGGTAATTTTCCTATGTTATTCGACGACTGGTTAAATATAATATGATTGGTGTTTACTTCAACCATGCAAGCTTGATTTAAAGAATTATTACCACCACCCGAACAATCAACGGCTGTTGAATTGTACAAAACTGAATATTTTTTATGGCTATTTGGCATTAAGTCAATGCTCAGACAAGGGCAAGTTAATAGAAAATGAAATGTTTAAGCAGTGAAATAATGCATGGATATATTATTAAAATATCTGAATGAACAATTGTACGTTGTGCATGTGTCGCATGCTGAATTATTTTTTCTACCGTTCATGGTTGAGTGATATACACATGTTTTCATAGATCTCACAGAATCAATGTTTTCGCCCTTATTCATTGGGACCAGGTCAGGCCTCTTGATAACAGAACAACGCAGTTTAGACACAGCTATAAAGCCAAGTTAGAAATCTCGTTGAAACTGATCTATTTTATTTTATTTAAACGTTCCCAGGCAAAGTGCACTGTCAGCTTATGGTTCTACGGTTTTTAAAGACAAAATCCCCCAATCGTCACTCCAGAACCTCACACTGGGCACATATACCCACACAAAAACACGCATATATATATATATATATATATATATATATGTATATATATATATATATATATATATATATATATATATATATATGTATGCAGAAGCAGTGCTCTATTCAATGGCATAATTCCATGTCAATCTTAAAGTTCTTCAATAGCTACCACTGTACATTTGACAGGTCAAAAGCATAGGCAAGCTCACCTAAGTCATTGTCAATCACACAAACAGTAAACGATCAATAATTAAACGTGAAAAAGCAGTTCAGTGCTTAATGTAACAGTATATTAGTATATATGGATACTAAATAAAAGCTCTTAAACGTATAGGTGTCATTTTTTGTTCGTCCGAACGGTTTCAACCAAGTGATAAGAATTTAAAAATTTGTTATCTAAGAAGTACACGCATTTCTGTATTCTACAACAGCTACTTAATCACTCATTTAAATACAGTTACACACACGAGTACATCTATCATAACAAAACTAAAGTTACAGCATGCCCATATCTCTATACAAGTGTCAGTACCAAATATTAGGATTAGGTGTGTATATGTGTATTCTGAACTCACATTATTATATCTATAACATCACGTAATAATGTAATTTTCATTCTCACTTTGTGAAATTAAGTAATCAAAGGTAAGTCAATGGTAGTTTTAGTATTTAATAAAGATTGGCGAATGTTTTAAGAAATTGTGCGTAAATAATAAACTTCATTAAGATATGAAGTAAAAATAAATGAAGGTCAGACTAGAAATAACCTATCGAAAGAACGATAGTGTGCTTTGATGATAATCATGGAAATTCAAAACGCGTCATTACGTGTGATTGGCGGTATTTCTGCTATGTTGTTCGACGACTGGTTAAATACAATGGGATTGGTGTTTACTTCAAGCTCGCAAACTTTATTTAAAGATATAGCCCTATCGAAAGAACGATAAAAATAATACGGTTAGACAAGTTAAGTGAAACTCCACTATAAGTATTACAGAAATATACACTAAATTAAACGACACAAATAGGTGGCACTAAAAATGATTGTATATGTTAAGAGATGGTAAAGCAAGTAAACATAACACTGACTTAAAAGAAGTAAATTCATGTTGACAATTAAGTTAGTATTTGGCCAATATTCTTCAGCTTTTGTATGAGTTATTTTCTAAATCTGTTTTGGTGTTGTCGTCGCTTTTTACCAGTTATTAGTGCTACGTTCAAACTAGAGCCATGCAATTTTCCAACTACCATTTTGTCCATAAATTCGTCGATCAACTTGGTTTCAATAGATTCTGTAAAAAATCTCGTTATTCTGTAGCGACGGAATATGGATAGACGACAACAACCGATCCAGTTAATATATAACTGTTAGATATAGTTAATAATATGCATACGCCAAGTCTCAACATTGCCATAGACTTACATTTGTGTATTTTTTGCAGGTGTTAGTTATATATTTTGTTAAAAACGTCTCTAGAGTTTGCAATTATCCACTTTAACATGAACAAACATCAATGAAAATTGTAAAGTGTGAATTGTTATGTAGCATCCTAAAAAACAAAAAAATACTCAACATGGGAAAGGTCAACTTCCAGCTGCATTTAATGATCACAAAGGATTTCATTTGAAAGGCTTGATATAATTTTTAGTTTTAAAAACTGGAGTTCTTAAAACGCGTTATAAACGAGAGACCGTTAGATATATATATGTTCATGGACAGTATAAACTAAATACTGCATCGAGTAGCGAAGACAATTCATCCCGTAGACCAGTTTCGTTCTTATTTGGAACTTTTCAAGTACCGTCCAGAATATCGCGGATGGAACTCGAACCTGGTAACATACGATCCGAAGTCTGCAATACTATTCATTGCACAACATGTGCCGAACACTACACGTAATTTCAAGTCAAATAACAATTTACGCCCCAATATCTTAAGTTCTAACTAGTCACCCGAGATCTGTCATTATAGAACACGTAACACGTTACTATGGAAAGTTATAACTATTTGAAGACTAATGACATGATTATATTATTATTATATTTATTTATCAGTATAATCTAAACATTGCACCAGGTAGAAAATGCTATTCATCCCATAGACCGGTTTCGTCTTTATTTGGAACTCTTCAAGTGCTATCTAGAATTATCGCAACGGACAGAATAACATACGCCTACGAACTTGCCTTAGTTCGAGTCCCGCCCATGGAATCTTCTAGACAGTTCTTCAAGAGTTCCAGTAAGGACAAAACCGGTATACTAGATAAATTGCCTTTGCTACCTGATGCAATGCATAGTTTATTCTGACTTCAAATCAACATATATATCACAAGCCATTACTCGATAAAATACTTGATATTTAAGATTTATTATTAATCCCCAATTAAGGATATAGATTATTGGACAAAAATATATTGATATTAAACCAATGAAAGAAAAACGTTTCTACACAATTTCCAAAATCATGCGTTAAATCAAATGCAGTTTGTTGCACATTAGTTAAGGGTTCTGGAAAAAAACTCATACACCAAGGCGTGACGTTGAAATGTCTAAATTAGTTTGTTGTGCGCACAGATTGGTTAGAGTATTGTTGTCTGTTGTGTACTTATGTCAGTGTAAACGAAATATGACCCTGAAAATTCAACTAAAAAGTCACTTATGTATGTGTGTGCCTGTGTGTTTGTTAGATGGCAGTCGCGTGTTGTAAGGTCAGCACCCAGAATTTTTGGTCTTTAGTGCTTGTGCTTGTAATTGGCTAACGCCAGGAATGAAACAACTAATATTAAAGACCAAGAAAATTTTTACAACAACCACTCAGCAAACGGGCACGCGCGTTTGTGTGTCCAATAAAACGAACAAAATGTTAAACGAATATTGGTTGCGCGAACGGTAATAACAAGTAAATTAAATGAAGGCTTTGACATTGATATAAACACCAGTTTCACTATGTATATCTATTTTTCATTGTATAATGTAGAAAAGGCGATTCGTCCAGTAGACCGGTTTCGTTCTCATTGGGAACTCATACCGTAGTAATCAGAATTTACCGCGGACAGGGCTGGAACCTGGACACGCCTGCTTCGAAATTTGGTGCTCTACCCACAGAGCCACCCTGCCGCTAAAGATGGCTCTCAAAAATTTCAATGACTAACAAAAAATAAACGCTATTCTTAACTTAACAAAATGACCACTAAGAAATTTGACTAACACACTAAAAAATACTATAGTTCCAGGAAATATAAAACTAAAAATGCCCTACAAAGCACAAATTTAAAATTTGCCCATGGAGAAAGCCATGCTATATATATATATATATATATATATATATATATATATATATATATATATATATATATATATATCTATATAATTCTTTAGCATAAAAATTATACTAAAAAATCATTCCATTCTTGACTATATACTTGAGTGTATAACACCATTAACATTGAATTAAAAAAAACCTGCGTCCTTTATGAGAACTTTCAATTTTAATGCGTGATAAATTTCAATTTGTGACTAAATTTTAAAACTTGAAAATATGTGGCAATATACAACATATAATTGAAAGCTTAATAGAACAATTACGGGGAACAATCGGTGCGTAAGATAGAGCATGCAAATTCATTATAAAAAGGCATTACGTTGCTAAAGAATTTTCCATGGCCTAATGCACCATATTTTGAGTAAAAGCAACTACCTTGATGTGCAAGCAACATGATTTCTTTTGTCACATTAGCCATGGACTTTTACGTTATCTTGCCTAAACAAATAAATGTCCACTTGTTGAATGCTCACCTCAATTTACCCAACAGACCACTACGAACTGGCGACCTAGTGATTTTATAGCTCACACATAACCATAAATATTTTAATAATTATGCTGCAGTGAAGCATCAGTTCCAAATTCCGGATGTATTGTTGTGCTGTGTTTGTTTGTCCGAACAGAATTCACATCAATTCTTTAAATCAAGTTTGCGAGCTTGAAGTTAACACCAATCCAATTGTATTTAACCAGTCGTCGAAACGCGTCAGTGCGTTGCGGCTGGCGGTAGTTTTGTTATGTTGTTCGACGACAGGTTAAATACAATGGGATTGGTGTTTACTTCAAGCTCGCAAACTTGATTTAAAGAATTGTTACCACCACCCGCGCAATCAATTATTGTTTAAATTGTATTGCCTATATATGTATATGTGGCGAAAGCTGCAAACAGTTAATGTTCGTGACTGCATAGAAATTGTGCAGCCGACATTTCCAGTCAAGTTCAATGTATGCGAGACTGCTAGAGGTGAGAGCCGCATATCTAAATTTGATTTCCATATATATTGAATGCGGTTTGATCCTCGATAGTCAGTTTGCCGTCGTACTCTGATGATGATCATGGAAGGTCGAAACGCGTCAGTGCGTTGCGGCTGGCGGTAGTTTTGTTATGTTGTTCGACGACTGGTTAAATACAATGGGATTGGTGTTTACTTCAAGCTCGCAAACTTGATTTAAAGAATTGTTACCACCACCCGCGCAATCAATTATTGTTTAAATTAAAAAAAACTAACGCCAGTCGCACGCAGTTTGTTATGTTGTTCGACGACTGGTTAAATATAATGGGATTGGTGTTTACTTCAAACTCGCAAACTTGATTTAAAGAATCGTTACCACCACCCGCGCAATCAATTATTGTTTAATTGTATAGAATTCCTATCAATTTCTAAATGAACTATAATTAACCCTTCATGAGGTGTATATGCGCTATCATTCCTCTGATTAAATATTTTATAGTAAATCGTGTTTACAATTATAAAATATGTTAGTACAATTTTATACTTATTATACGTAGAAACGGAAACCCCTTTGAGTATACTTAAATTTGATAAATACTTTCGTGATGAAAAACAGTTGCATAAGCTTAAGAAATAATACATCATATACCTTATACAACAAAGACGAAAAGCTTTTAATTACGTTTTGAATATGGATTTTAATTGAAAACCTTAAAGGCGAACTAATATACATAATTATTATTTGTATTTATACACAGCAGTGAAAAAACATCGCATTCATTTCAGTCATATTTATTGTATTCGCAACTTTGGCATAACAAACGCAAAATGTTTAGCTCACCTTAAAACGCCGCCCAGTCAAAATGGGCTTTAAAGGTGAAACGTCTTTCATCATATAGCGCAGATTTTCTAAAATAACATAGGTGTCGTCGTCAGCCTTCAACAAGAAGTCAAAGTTCTGTAGGCCAATCCTCTCGTAAGCCATTTTAATCATAAATCGTGTTTTCTGCCACAGTGTGTCTCTTGATTCACGTTCAACAGCTCCTGTATCGAATATTGCACAACATTAAATATCGCACAAATTAGTCTAACATTAGAGTCAGAGGGAAGAAAATTTCGCTATGTAAATTATAAAAAACTAATATTTTTCTTTTCTTAAACTAAGGCCAAATTAGCGAATATGCATGTTCAAAATTTAAATGGACATTGTTTGTGCGGACATTGATAACGATAAAATAAATCAAGGTTGCAATATTGATGCAAAAACCTGTCCCATTATGTACACACATTTTTCAGTATAAACAAAGAATTGTATAATGTAGAAAAGGCTATTCATCCAGGTGACCGATTTTGAAGTAATTAGGAACTAATAAAATACGGTCGAGAATTTGCCGTGGCTCGAAACTAAGCACGGCCGCTTCGGAATCTGTTGCTCTAAGCACTAAGCCATCCTGCGGCAAATGTTTGTATATAATGTACGTATGTCAATGTCGCATTACGGACTTCTGATGTTTCGTAAAACTATATACTGGCATCGCTTTCCTATATATATATATATATATATATATATATATATATATATATATATATATATACATATATATATATATATATATATATATATATATACTATTTTCTATTATGAAATATTTTTCTTTTACTTCCAATATATTCGTTTATATCGTAATATCGATAAATCGAAAATGCAATTATTGTTAAGAAAGTTTTAAAAACTGCATTCATTTATCAGATATATTTGACCATGGGATTTTCCTCATTTGGTGCAGCATTAGTCGCTGAAATGACGGCTAGTGCAGAACGAATTAGCGATATTAGTATTCATAGTACCCTTGCTATGCAAAATAAGAAATTTTGTTAGATACAAGAACTGTTTCTTTCTCATATTCTTCCCGAGTATCAACAAACAAATGAACTTAAAAATATATATATAGTGAAATGCCAATATATAAAGTGATGTTATTATGTAGATACTTCAGAAGAATATTAGCAAGAAACGAATATTGTATCTGATAAAATTTCTTTGCACACGAAAAGAGTATCATGAATATTATAAGGGCTTGCATTCCAAAAAGATACATAAGTGTACATTTCATATTATATTGCAGTGTATCGACTAATTGCTAAAGTAGGGCGAAATCATGCTTTAGTGGATGTTATTTTATTTTCAACGACGAATATTTAATGTACGGGACCTTTGAACAAAGGTTTTATTTATCCAATTGGTATCGTCAGCTGATTACTATGCATGAATGATTTTCACTTTAATTTGCGATTCAATTATTATCATGTAATGCTTAAAGTTCAAAACATATATAAACCATTTTCTGCTTGTCTGTTGCTAACGCGTGTGCTGGTCTTATTAATTTCGCTGAGAATGCGGTATAATTGAGTTTGGAAGCATTGATGTGGATAAAAATTAGTAAAACCGTCCTACTTGAAGCTCTCATTTATTTTTAAGTTCCCGTTTGTGCACTCATATGTGAAATCGGTGATTTTGGTACTTCAGTTATTAAAAACATAATTGTTAAATATTATGAGGCTAAAATTGCACTTAATAATGTAACAATAAATATAACATAACAATAACGAAGATTTCCAAATAAATTTTCCAAGACTTCATACCACATCATCCGAGCTTTTTAAAATAAAACTAACTTAATGTCCATTGAATTTATTTATTTCTATGTAATGTTCTGTTTCAAAAATGTGATCAGTTATGGCATATGTCTAACTTGTTCGACTGAATTTTAAATACGCTCCTACGTTAAATGCTCCTTTGCATTACGCAATGGATAAAGTTAAAAGATTTCGAGGCCAATTTGCCCCGATTTGAGTCCCATCCGCGGCAAATACTGAAGAGCATTTGAAGAGTTCTCAATAAGGATGACAACGGTCCACTGGATGAATTGCCTATGCTACCCGAGTCAATGCTGTGGTTATACCGGCAATATATGCATAATCAAAATCTTGATAGTATGCTTCAAATCAATATAATTTCCCTATGCGACATTGTGACCGTTGCATAATGACAGATCGCCGGTTGGTTAGTTAAAACTTCGAGTCAAAATAGGTTCCAACTGATGAAAAAGGCTAGCCAGAATATATAAAATGGCATGTAACTTCAAACTGCTTGTATTATGCTGCACGGGTGCGCATAGCGGATAGAGTCCAAGATTCCGAGGCAAATGTGCCCCGGTTTGAATCCAATCTGCGGCGGCAAACTCTGGAGAGTATTTGACGAGCTGTCAATGAGGATGAAACCGGCCCCACTGGATGCGTTGCCTTCTGCTACTTTAAGGAATGCTTGAGGTATACTGACAAATATATACCTAATTTGATTGGTGTTTATGTCAATAACACAAAACTTGATTTAAATAATTGTTACCAGCTTCCGCGCAATCAATACTTGCTTAAGAGCTGAACAAATCTGAGTTAAATTAAGATGGTGAAAAATAATAACGCTAATGATTTATGACTAGGTAATTGATAATGTAGAATTCTTATTTTTTCTACCAACATAAATGAACAAGTTGACAAAAATACGTTCGATGAACAAACAGCTTGTTTAACATCAAAGTAAACAAATACTGAAA
Organism: Eudiplozoon nipponicum; assembly: GCA_029291075.1. Lineage (NCBI taxonomy): Eukaryota > Metazoa > Platyhelminthes > Monogenea > Mazocraeidea > Diplozoidae > Eudiplozoon > Eudiplozoon nipponicum. Next base: position 8,030 of record JAQBSW010006527.1, on the reverse strand, counting down.
CCTCACATGAGAATGTATTTGTTTTTGTTAAGTATCCGTTGTATGTTTAAAATAGCTGAACTGAGTAATTCAGATAAGTCCTATGACTAAAACTTCTGTTACATCTAACGGCATCCACTCGGTACTCATTTACATGAGCCATTTTAAGCCCTGAGTAGGCAAATAAAACACAAATTAAAGTTTGTGCGAAGTTAACACTATAATTCAGATTGGTCTATAAATATTACCCCCAATCGCTGTCAGCTTTTGAACAATACCAAAGTAAGGCACCATTGAGTAAATATTATGCACGTAAACAAACGAACCTGAAACACGTACACATAAATATATAATTGTATAATATTATACATGTTTTCGATATGAAATAAACTTTTAATAAGATATCAACTGCACTTCATTAATTTGATTGATTTCTACGTCACTTATGAGGCTCTGGTCAAGTAGTTTTCGTGAAATTTATCATCCGTTATCTGAACCAGAGGGCATTTAAATCAGTCTTTAATTTCATATTTTACGCCACCAAAGTCACACGTTGCATGAAATTTTCAGATATGTCAGCCTTATCTTTAGTCGGACCATATTCAGTATCACCTTCGGTAGTAAGTTCTAGCTCACCATCTCCGATCTGACATTATAAGGAATAAATTAGCAATGCTCTAACACAAGCAATATCAGACACTTAAGACGGCGCGGCCTGGTCGATTTAAATAGAAGAAAGACTTACTTTCGCTCAAGCTATCGTGCATCCTATAAATGCACATACGATAAGGTGATTTACTTTGCTTAAAATTAATTATACTCTTTATATGCAAACGTACAAATCCGGGAAAACATAAATATCACTATAGAGCTTGTCTAACATTTTACTCGTAACGAGAAAACGGACAATAAAATAAATGAAAGTTTTGTTCGTAGAAACTTAGCCTTTAACTTAAAAAACAAATGCAATTCATCTACAAGATGAGGTTTTGGTCGTATTTGTCCTTCCTCAATAGTAGCAAGAATTGCTGCGACGAGAGATCGAACCTTCAAGCATTTGGCTCAGGGCAATCAAATGAATCACCAACGCCACCTGTTATACGTAACATGGCCAAATATAAAGTTTGTTTCTTGCGTAGAGACGGCGAATAATGATAAATAGGCAGTAAGCATGAACTGAATGTTTCCATTGGATGTGCTCCCGAAACCATTTTTGAATCAAACCACAATACACATATAAGAAAAACAAATTTACATATGCGATTCTTACCTCTATTAGTCTCCCGTACAATGTACCTAACTGGAAATGTCGTCAGCACCATTTCTATGCAATCACGATCATTAGTTAATAGTATGTCAATAACTATTATTAACTTGTCTATCTTGAGTACAACCCTAGTGGTTTGAATTGAAATTTAACATGTGCATTGGTCTTTCGGACTTCTAGTTTTATCACTCATGGCATGTTTTTATGACGAGTGTTTCTGAATTATGGGTCTCCCCCACCTGAAAGTGGGGGCCATCTCAGTTACGTCATTTACATTGAGTGTGTAAAACGAATAGTTAACGCATGCAATTGATAAATTATTATTCAGCCACTCTGGTCTAAATTAGTTAGATGAAAACAACAGTTATGAAAATGCACACACACACACACGTGACACGCGAATATCTAATGAAAGGTCAGTCTGAGGTATAAATATTATGGCTAGAGGAAATAACGCGCTTGCTTCATTTGTTTCGTTTGTTAAACTTGTGAAGCGAAATGCAACTGATGAAGGCCTACGGTAAGTTAGGCCGAAATATTTTATCAAAAGAAAACTACTGGAACAATGAAAGCTGCGTTAGTCAAAACGCAGATCAGATAATTTCAATTAATCCAGGTCCGCAATTAAATCCTTCTTTCACTATCATTAACCTTTTGCAGCTTTCGCCACATGTGTATATGTTCTACAATTGAACAACCATTGATTGCTCAAGTAGTAATAAAATTGTTTTAAATCAAGTTCGCGAGCTTTAAATAAACATTAATCTCATTTTATCAATGATTGTTTAATTTTATAACTGACTTAAATGTGAAAAGTACTGCGGAAGATTCAAGCTCGTGAATGCATAGAAATTTTGCTGCCGACGTCTTCAGTCAGGTGCAACGTATGCGAGACTACTAGAGGTTAGAGTCGCATATCTATCTATATATATCCGTTTCATTCCCGCTAACTATGTCTACATAATGCTCCGATGATGACCGTGGAAGATCGAAACGCGTAATTACGTGTGTCAGACGGTAAGTTTGCTATATTTTGCGACTGGTTGTATACAATGGGATCAGTGTTTATATGAAGCTCACAAAGTTGATTTAAAGAATTGGAAATTGTCTTGTTGACATGTCGCAATTTTCACAATAAAGCACAAATTTAGTTAGAAACATATGATCAACTCCAAACATATTTTGCACAAACCAGCATAGTATGTGCTCCAACAAGCTTGAATTTAATCTTCTACTGTATCTGCTCTGCCACAGGATTGTCCACAAAGATAGCAGCTCGGAGCTGTACCATCGGCGCAAAGACCATCTCGTTCCTCAACGTGGTACGACGGTGTCGTAACCATGTTTCGATGGCCGATCGTACATGGGCTAACGGGGCTATGGCGGTGGTGTCACCAGGGCGTGGTGGATTTCCGACCGGCAATCGGATCTCCTTATAAAATACCACATGAGCCCGACGACGGCACCATGACGCGGCGTGTGTTCCCCGCCACAAAAGGGACAACAGCCACAGGATTACATGGACTCCTGGACAGTACCCCGTACTTCCGAATGGCGAATGAGCTCTCAACAGCCACCGGCAACCATGCAACTTACTGCTGCCTTGCAGACTGCGCTTGGATGTGCAAAGGCTAGAGGTGCGTCCTCGATCAAAAAGCCGAGTGGTGAGGGGACACCACTTGTACCAAATTCCCAAGAAACTCCATGAAATGGAGCCGGCTTATCCTCCAAAAGGAGTCAGCCGCAGTAAAGTAAAGTAAAGTAAGTATGCAGATTGCAGTGGACTGTTGCTCTTCACACTAGGTGGAGGATATTTGGTTGTAGACGTCAGCTGCAAAATATTCGAACACGAAAGGAGAACACAATCTATCTATTTTAGCGCTTCACAACATATTCACTCTTTTTAGTAGGTGAATATACACCGATTTCATTTCAACTGTACAAATATTCAAAACGGGTTTCATTATATAATTATGCTTATATATATATATACATATATATATATATATATATATATATATATATATATATATATATATATATATATATATATATAAGTTGTGGTGATCAACCAATAATAATAAAAAATTCTACTCACACAATCCAGTTCAATCTGCAGACTGAAAGGACAACGAATGCGCAATATCCTATTACACAATTTATTAACTGTCTTTTTGATTTAAATGCACAGTAGCCGTTGGAATGTTAATGTGTTGTCCCGGTTATCCACCGTGCACATAAACATCGGCCATTATAGGATCAAAGTCAAATACATTCCTTGACTATCCTTCTGCCGGTATAGCTGACCATTGAAAATGAATTGAATGTGTAAACAACATAAATAAAATAAAATTTCTAACTGTATCTTATTCAATTTAGAATTTGCGAAATTCTCCCAGACATACTGACAATTAAACTCAATAGTTTCCTTTAAATGGGCATCAGTAAAAAAACAACTCAATATCAAATGAGCACATAAAAACGATTTTCAATATTAAAATTTGCTACCTTTCAACAAATTCAAATGAAACTTTCAAATAATACTCAAACAAGTGATTTTTCATCGGCTTCAGTAGATTAACCACCCATCTGGGCAGTTCATGCGTTGGTGTATTGGTGAATGACACAATTGTAATACCCTAGTTATACGTCTTTAATAAATCATACAATCCAGGTTTCAGTGTTCCAACTGATCTTAATTGTTTGTGCTCGGTAAGTGTGATCTGTCCAACTTTTATGAAACAGGATAACTCCGTCGAAACGATCTACTCAGTTTTTTCCATTATATCACATTGCAAACCAGAAATGAAGTCATTCACCTTAGGAACATACTAATCGCAATCCTTGCCAAACCAGCTAGACGCATTTTTGTGGTATAATATAACACGATGACGATCTTTAGTCAATTATCATAAAGCAGCCAGGTGTGCTATTCAGATATCTAACAAATTTTGTGACGGACCAGTTAATCATAATAATTATTATAATCAAGGTTGCGGTCTTGATATAAGCACCTGACTCATTAATTACTTACATATGTCAGTGTAAACTAAGAATTGTATAGTGTGGAAAATGCAATTCACCCAGTAAACCGGTTTCGTCCTTATTGGGAACTCATCATGTACTGGCCAGAATTTGCTGCGGCAGGGTGGCTCAGTGGTTGGAGCACTAGATTCCGAAGCATACGTGCCCAGGTTCGAGCCCTGTTCGCAGCCAATTCTGGCCAGTACATGATGAGTTCCCAATAAGGACGAAACCATTCTACTGGGTGAATTGCCTTTTCTATATTATACAATTCTTAGTTTACACTTACATATGTAAGTAATTAATGGGTCAGGTGCTTATATCAAGACCGCAACCTTTATTATAATTATTGTTATCAACGACCGCGCAACTAATGGTTTTTTAATCATAATAATTGTATAACCGTCCGTTTTTTATAATGTCCATGAAAACTGAGTTATAAGCTGCTAATCATACTTAACTATTTGACTTTGGAAATCATTTTTATCTTTTTGAGTGATTATTGAATGAGACCATCAAGAAATTATTTCCTTATTTTTCCGATTAAAACTGAGTCAATGTGTAAATTTGTGCTTAATTTTAGATCGCTTTGATAAAAGCCTTACACAATGTTAATAAGTTTTTCATATTTTAACATTGTACTATAGGTATAAGGCATGTGTACATTTATTCAATTAACTTATCGTTTATAAGGCACCACAGATTGATTTAAAGGGTAAGAGGGAGTTGTATAGATACTATATTTTGATTTTCTCACATTTGATCTTTTGGCTTACATGCCGAAATTATAATTGTATGCTCCTTTTGAATAAACTGTTTATTGACTTATTATAGAAAAAAAATATATGATGAGTAGATATAATTCGAAAACTTTTTATAGATTTCAAACACAAAATCTAAGTATTAAAGCCGTTACTCGTTTTATTGTTATCCGTATTGGGATTATGTCAGTCATTCTCGTCGGATTGGTTTAACTGTATCATCAATAGAAGGGAATAGGCCTAAATTGTAGAAGACAGACAAAGGGAACAAGTCAGCAATATGATGATGGAGCAATTCTTGGTGGTTAAACAGGCGTTGACTATTGCAATTCGCTTTGTAAAGAATTCAGTTTCTTCGTCGATAAATTAATTACAATTTGTTCGGTTTAGACGGCTCGGCATGCCTTGAGAGCTTCGTCCTGCCAATCGTTTTTTGGCTAGCTGTAACAACCACATTCCGATAAATGTTTGCGAACTCAGTTTGCGGAAACAGGTGAAGTTAACTGAAAACCTCGATCTATCAAATTTACTCGAATGTTTTTCTAATTTTGCGTAAGATGTTTCTGCACTGGAAATTTTCTGTTATAAGATAAACTTACATTTTTCTATTACGGCGCAGTATAACGCGGAAATTTTTGCTCGTGCACCGGTATTACCATGGGGCTTTCTAAGCTTCATGTGAAACTGTGTTTAGTTAAGTTATTTCCCATTTACATTTATTGAATGATATATACTACTTATGCGTACTTTTTACAAGGACAATGCATCTATTTGAACAAAATTAATTTCTGTGCTCTATTTCGACAGTACAACAGTTGGTAAGATAGAGCGAAAGCGGTACAGTACAGTATTGAACGTATTTTTAAATTCATATATGGGTAAAAGTGTTTCTAAAAGCACTTTCTTTAAATTTTTAATCAAATTCAAACTGAAAAATAAATTGTTGCCAGTCATACAGCGAATGAGGAGCAACACTGGCTTAATGTTGAAAATCAATTGAAACCAGCGTCGTAGCACAATAACTTCTTAGAATTGCGTGTTAAGATCCAACATATTAACAGTGGCCATTCTCCAAAGGAAATATGCGCGCCTTTATGTTGTGAAATGCGGCTCAATTCACAGAATATTGCAAATGGCCGGGCTAGCAATGAAGTGACTCCTCGATTTTGTTATGAGAACAGCATAATACATCTCAATATTTATTAAGCCGCAGATCTTTGCGTTTACATTATGAAAGCAAAGCCTCCGAAATCGATGTTCTCCATTCGTTTTTTTAAAGTTCAGTAAAATAAAGCTTCATAAGGATCTACAAGAACATATTGCCGCGATTTGCAAAGATGAATCCGACCTTAATGAGAGGAAGAGTGTCACTCCTGTCGACTACCGTTGCATAGGCTTTCAAAGTGTTGAATCAAAGTTCGGCACTGCTATTATACTTGAAAGGAAACGTGAAAAGCGGTTATCAGAAAATTAGGTGAAGGGAGGAAAAGGATTGACAAAGTATAGGGAACGTGGACCAAATTAACACACTCCGTCACACTCTCCAGTTGCGCCACCGGATTCAGCCGCCAACCATCGAGTATTTTCTACACTATTCAGCAACTCTTGATTAGTTGTCGTGTAATATAATACAGTGAGCTATGTTTACCGAATGTATCAGTCACGACTGACGAATTATTAGAAGTCTGCTCTAATGACTCACCGCTTGTATTCGCATTAGTAAGGAAGCGTCAGAAGTTATGATCAAATAATGTTAGATTCTTTATTACTGGAACTTAGAATGCCAATCACACAAAAACGACTGTTTATATATCATCTGCGTAACAATATTAAGTACCACAATTCTCAATAATGATAAAGTTACAGAAAGGCGTGTGGGTGATTATGGCCAAAATTCTATAATTAATTATTAAATAGCGAGGCAAGTTCGACCTAAACAGGCCGAAATATGGTTTGACATGAAAGCTGAAAGTTCACATAAAGTATAACTGAATAATACACACGTAACTCTCTCTCTCTCTCACCAAACCATTCTAGACGTCTGTGTGACTCAAATGACCACAACTATTTAAATGAACTTACACAAATATATACCTATAATCAAAAGTTCTGATAAATAGATTTAATTACACAATATATCACTTTTTAAATCAATGTGCTCTAAATGAAGAATACAGATTATTAGCTACAGTCTGGTCTAACATTTCCAGATACTCACGAAATATCTATATGTAATGAAAAGTCAAATAGGACAAACTATTAAAATTATAACGCAATTTTCATTCCACCTATTGATGTGGTCCCTTAATTCATGACTTAAATAATTTAATGCGTAAAATTTATACAAAATTTATCCCAAAGTTCAAACGGATAATCATATAAAACAGTGACTGACTATATTATGGCCTTGGTTGACCTAATAACTCATGAATTATGTTCAATAACGTTCCCAAGTATTTACACATTATATGATGATGATTTACTCCGTAATTCAGTGCAATTTATTACTAATAAAACTTATTCTAACAAATACGTATTAATTCCATGAGTACTTCTACTTATAATAGCTGTCCTTTTCTCTGTTTCTAGGCTAGGTTATCCAATTTTTCTTCTATTTTCTAATCTTCCACTTCTCTTATGTTCCAGTCTTGTCGCATCCTGAGTTGAAGTTTCAAATATCTTTAACCAAAAGGATAAAATAAAGACAGAATGAACGGAACATATAATCTCATGTACACAAACTTTTCGCGCTTACTAGCGACTCATCACTAGGAGCCGGCACTACAAACTTTACTCACTATATATTTGTTCAAGGACTGCTGGATAATTGGAGGCTAAAATTTCCAAAAATCTTTGACCAAATATATAGTGGGAATAGAGTGTATTATCGACTCCTACTGATGAGATGGTAGTAAGCACGAAACGTGTGTGTACATGAGATTATACCATTCACTCATGCTGACTTCGGTTTATCCTTCTGTTCCTATTTGAACTAATTT
>JAQBSW010006526.1:0-47868 GCA_029291075.1 Eudiplozoon nipponicum | reverse complement strand
AATTTATATCCACTAGGTTGGCATCATGTACCGACTCGGAAACCATAGTGTTAGTATCCGGTACTCATCGATTTCAAAAAAGGTATCAGTTACTAACACAATAGCCATAGTGTTAGTATCCTTTACAGACTCGGTATATATATTATATAGTGTGAGTTAGCATTGAAGTCGCATTGTCGTTGACTTTAGATTATGGTAGCTTCACTATTACAGGTTTACACATTCGTCTAGGAGATTGTACCGTCCTATTATTCCACAATCTTCTACCGAATATATAGTGGTTAAAGGGCGTAATACCGGCTCCTACTGATGAGTCGCCAGTAAGCACGAAACGAATGTGCATGAGATTATACTTTCCGTTCATGCTGCCTTTGGTTTATCCTTCTGGTCACAACTGAACTAATTTGTTACTAGGTTCGCAAAACCTAATACATACTTGCATATATATTAGTTCTTCGCAACAAACAGTATGTAACTGTAATATATTGAATTGAATGATGTCATGCTTACCGCGAAATGTGGTAACTGATATCGATGAAGGCCAGAGTGTATGGTTTAACTGGAGTAACAGGTGTTCGGAAATTGTTGTAATTCTCAATTTGGGTGAACTTTAGCATAAATTTATATCCATCAGGTTGGTATCATGTATCGACTCGGAAACCATAGTGTTAGTATCCGGTACTCATCGATTTAAAAAAAGGTATCAGTTACTAACACAATAGCCATAGTGTTAGTATCCTTTACAGACTCGGTATATATATTATATAGTGTGAGTTAGCATTGAAGTCGTATTGTCGTTGACTTTAGATTATGTTAGCTTCACTATTACAGGTTTACACATTCGTCTAGGAGATTGTACCGTCCTATTATTCCACATTCTTCTACCAAATATATAGTGGTTAAAGGGCGTAATACCGGCTCCTACTGATGAGTCGCCAGTAAGCTCGAAACGAATGTGCATGAGATTATACTTTCCGTTCATGCTGCCTTTGGTTTATCCTTCTGGTCACAACTGAACTAATTTGTTACTAGGTTCGTAAAAAGTTGAGTAATTATTTGTGGTGCTTATTATGACTGCTTTTACACGATTTCTTTCCATCAATTATCAGTGACTATAAACCATATTACTATGACCTTTCGGATTTATTATTGTGTTTCTTTTCATCAATTATCAGTGACTGTAAATCATATTACTAAGACCTTTCGGATTTATTATTGTGTTTCTTTTCATCAATTATCAGTGACTTTAAACTAAACTCTTTATCAGTCTGGATTTATATCCTCGTACCATTTCAATCATTTGCATAAATTTATCACGATTCAGCCGATTGTGTTAATTGGGATTACTTTTGTATAAGACATTTAATTTTGTTGACAATATATTTTATTGTTGCCATCTAGAGCACGGTCTATTTGGTTTAACAGTGAATTGATTCATGCATTGCAACATTACATTCAATAAACGTCTGATGATCCGGCTAGTTTTCTCACTTCACTCTTCGGAAAAAGGTCAGGGACTAATCATGAGTACGGGTAGTAACAATAGCCACCACGGATATGTAGGAATGGGATAATATTACTAAATAGAGAGCTACCCCGCAAAACCTATTACAATAACTACAAATCCTCCTACATGATAATTTAATTACAACGTTTATTCTCAGGTGATGATAGAAATTAGATCACAAAGTAAGATTATTGAAAATTGAGATCGACAATGTAGATTATGCTAATGTAAACCAACTTCAAATAGGTTATTAGGAAGAAACTTTATTAATTCATATATTCGCTAATCCTTATCCAACATTCTTACATTTTGGTGGAGCTAGACTTCGTTTCTGATTCAAGAAATCTTCGTTTTCTAATTTAATTTAGTGTCACGTTTCATTTGGAGCCAAGCGATTTTTCTACCATTGTTATATTAATAGCGTCCCATTTTCGCATATTTGCAATAAATACCCTAATTATTTTTTCATTCATTTCCAACTGTATATCGATATGTGTCGACAACCGTTCTTTCCAATTATATATGTGGTTTTCACTGAATTGCGTACATGGTCCGATCTACTACCAGTTCCATATATGCAGTTTTATGTTCACATCTCTTCAACTTAATTTGGAGCATGGGTTCAACTACTTATAAAAGATTGCGATTATTGCATTGTATTTCATACACTCCTGGTGTATCTAGAGATCAATTTTACTCCGTTTGTTTAGGAAGCTTATTGTTTGGAATAAGGAATTGTCCTATAAATTTCAAATTATTCCTTTTATTACTATGTAGGAGGTTTTGTAGTTAATGTAAGAGGTTCTGCGAGCTAATTGTCTATTTAGTGCGATATTGCCCTCCTACCTAATGTCTGGTAGTTGTTATTACGATCCGCGCTCATGATTAATCCCTGGCCATTTCCCGAGGGTTGATGTGAGAAGGCACAAGCAAAACGTCATTGTTTTATATTAAGCAAAATGTTGCAAAGCAAAGATAAAAATCGTATAAAAGTAGTCACAGCAAGCACAACATATAATTCCAAGTTTTGCGTTGTTACAATAATCCACTGTACGCTAGGTTTTGAGAGTTAACATAATAGATAACTGTATGCTAGTTTCTGAGAGTTATCAATATTGTCAACACAAGTTACTATCTCGGTATAAGAGTAGTCACAATAAACACAATAAATAAATCCAGGATGTCTCAGCAGGTTAGATAGTTTCGTGTGAATGAGAAATTGCATAAAATATATAAATACAGATTGTCTTAGCAGAGTAGTTAATAGTTATATTAAAAGGCTTTAAATACACAGAGTATATAGATCCAGAATGCCTTAGCAGAGTGGTTGATAGTCAGGTGTAAAGCGAGAAACACATAAAATATGTAAATCCTAGTTACGAGCGTTAAGTCACATAAATCCACTGCATGTCACCTGCGTATGGCGCACGGGTGTATCTATAATAATTAAACAAAATCCTATTAATTACAATTAAATTTGTAGTTCAAGAAATCTCAATTAAAACTGCTTGAAATTAACAGAGATTGTTGCTAAAATCACAGTTACGAGGAATATTGTGTAAAACCAGATTTAGACTATTTGATCTTAAAGATAACTATATTTGTCAAAATTGAACTTCGTTGGGTCGTAACGCAGAGCCGCATGTTACAACTATGCGTTTTTCTCTACTAAGCTAAAATTCCGGTCATAACTCGATCATTTGATCGTCCTTCGCCCTGTCTGACTAATAAAGTATTATGTTTATTCATTTTGCTCCAGTTTGTGTTAGTCATTTTTGTTTTTTGTGGACTATAATAAGCGCGACCACGAAAAACGCATTCCGCTTGTCTGATTTGATTATAAACATGCAAACTGGATGTTGTGATGATAACCGTTTAATTCCCCGAGTAGATTTTACCTTCCAATTGTTCATTATTTCTTGACCAAATATTTTATGGATATAGGGCGTAATACCGGATACCACGGATAAGTCGCCAATAAGCACGAAACGCATACAGACAAGAGATTATACCCTTCGTTCATGTTGGATTTGGTATATCCTTTGGATCAATTTGAACAAATTTGTTTCTATATGCGCAACAATTAATACACATTTTCATATATGTGGATTATTGTGTTGAATATGTGGAAATCTGTTCATATCAAAATATTTTATTTTCAATAAAAATAAATTTTCTTATGTTGTCTATACTGCAACAATTAATTGTGATAATTTGGAGTATACTTTCTACGTATAATTTATTCATTTAATAGTTTATCTCTTAGAAGAAATAGGAAAAATTAACATGGTACGGGAATTTTTCTCACATTTAGTGAAGTTATGGCAGTTAATACCAACTTGGTATCCGTTTTGTGAAACTTGGTCGATGGTCTCAAATTCAGATTCCAAACGCATGTTTCAGATGAAGAATATTTTGGCAATACGTAACTTGTGAAATAATTCATTTGACATTGCGAAAAATTTGCGACAAAGACTTTAAGTGCCAAACATAATTAATACTTACATTTTTAAACCCTTTTTTTTAATTGTCGAGTTTATCCAATATTGCTGTTATCTAATGTTATCAAATCATGGAACTTTTCAGATACAAATTATTAAAACTCTGTTAAACAGCTCGTGATTGCTAGATATTAGTCTCAAATTATTAAAATACTTAATGATATATTTAGGATTTATTCAAGCATGTAATAATAGTGTAACACGCAGCTCCACGTTACAACCCAACGAAGTTCAATTTTGACAAGTATAGATCTCTTTAAGGTCACATAGACTAATTCGGGTTTTACACAATATTTCTCGTAACGATGATTTTAGCAACAATCTCTGTTAATTTCAAGCAGTTTTAATTGAGATTTCTTGAACTGCAAATTTATTTGTAATTAATAGGGTTTTGTTTAATAAAAAGAGACACCCGCGCGCTATACGCATGTAACATGCAGTGGGTTTATCTGATTTAACGCTGAAAGCCAGGATTTATATTTTTTGTTTGCTTTAACCATTCTTACATAACCACTAACAGTTCAGCTAAGAACTTCCGGATTTATAATTTGTTTATTTCTCAATCATTTATCCGAAACCCTACAATTCAGGATGACAAGCAATATTGAATTTATATTTTTTGCTCATTGTGACTACTTTTATATGATTTATATCATTACTCTGCAATACTGTGTTCAATAAAACAATGACATTTGTCTGAGCTTTCTTACATCGCCCTTCGGGAGAGGTCCAGGGATTAATCATGAACGCGGATCTTCAAAACAGCTACGAAGTATAGGTAGGATGGCATAACATCATTAAATAGATAACTAGCCGGCAGAACCTCTTACATTAACAACAAAATCTCCTACATAAATGGTGCCTCGTTTTGTCGAACTAACATCCAATAAATAATTAATTAGCAACTCTAGCCTATGAGAATATCATGCAGACGCTTGTCCTCCCGCTAGCCCAAGCATTTCCGATGAATGCCACGGGAAGACAGGCATACAGAATTGATGAGTCAGATGTACCGAGGTAGCTGCACGCCTGCCGAGCTATTTATCTAACCAAGGAAATTTTCATGCGACTATTCATCCAGAAGTTTCCTCTGGCACTCCATGAAATGGCCACCTTTCTGTGCGAATCAGCTGAAGTGCAAGACGACGTACTGCCGGCACGTCTAGACAAGTGGTGGAAGAAACACCACTGCAGCTCACCTGCCTCAGAGCAAGGTTACATCACCTCACGGCTGTCCAAATCTCATTCCACATCATCATCAGCCCGAACAAATTTCACCAATGAGTGCTTCATCAGCCTGCTCGAGAACCTCACCGTCAGGCCAAATTCGGCATCAGTCGATGCCGTCCATAAAAGACCGGACCAGAGCAGGTGTGACCAGCGTCGACCACCGTCCCGAAACAGCACCTTGAGGTCGACGTCTAGAGGCCGGGCCACAGTCCCACATTTACCAGCGTAGTGGTGCCGAATCACCGCAACTATGGCCACTCCACACGCTATTGCCTCAGAAACGGCTGCACATTCCCGCGCACAGACGCGACGTTCATGTGGGCGCGGTCTACTTCGAAAACTCAGGATGATCCGCCCATGGAGAGTTCGAAAAACAGCTTGGGTCAGCCTCCTCTGTGGCAGTAGAGGCTGATCACCCCAAGATTGTTGGCCGCTCCACGTCTGATGGCTCGAAGCACGTTGCTTTCGCAGTATAGCGCAATCAAACTATTGTATTTACAGCGACGGCTCCAGTCAAATCATGCTTCAAACGGCCAAATGCCAGCAACCAGTCTCGTCGTCAGTTGCCACTATCAACATCTTTTCTCATCCGTGACGCAACCTCTGGCGAATTATTTCTCATAGACACTGGATCAGATGTGAGCTTACTACGCCACAATTATTTCGAACCCACCCACCCAGTCGACACCAGCAGTCTGACATGCGCCAATGGCTCCAACATAGCGACGTTTGGGGTACGAGTACACACTATCTCGTTCTCCAACTCAAAAAGATGTTTCACTTATCCGTTCATCATCGCCAAAACGACACGAAACATCATTGGGCGTGATTTTCTCGAACACTTCAACCTGACCATTCGTCCAAGAATACGAGAAATACGCACTGCAGACAAGCAGATGCTTACATCAGCGCTAAAACATTCGACTCGCGCCGAAGCAGTCTCATCTATACAGCTTATTTCTCCAGTTCCTCATGTACCGCAACTGGACGATGTTCTGAAACGTCATGAAGAAATTTTCAAACCTATTTCCTTCATGCCCGATCTCAAGAGGAAACGTGCCATCACAGCTCATCGCATCATCTTATCCAAACCACTTCCTCATCCTCCACGAGCACGTCCATTGGCACCACACAAACATAAGGCTGCCGAGCAGGAATTCGCCACGCTACGTCAACAAGGCATCTGTACATGATCCAGCTCATCTTTTGCGTCGCCTGTGGTAGTAGTACCAAAGAGTGAACCAGAGACATTCAGAGTGTGCGGGGATTATCGTATTCTCAATTCTTGCACACAGTCTGATTCGTACATCATGCAAAATCCAGCTGACATACACAAATCCGCTACCGGTCATGTTGTGTACCCAAAACTCGAACTAGTGAAAGCTTACTATCAAGTACCGATGGACAAAGACTCCGTATCCTATACTGCACTCAGATTCACAGGAGGTGGCACTCACGAATACCATTATATGCCTTTCGGTCTTAAGAACGCATCTCAAACATTTCAACGCGTTATGGACGAAATACTAGATGGCCTACCATTTTTAATTCCCTACTTAAACGACATTCTGGTATTCTCTAAATCGATGTCCGAACATATTCATTACTCGCACGTCTAGCAGATTATGGACTCAGTGGAAATTTTACCAGAACGTATTTTGGGCCTGGCATGCGGCGAGGTGTCAAGAAGTGGTCAAAAAACAGATTATCCCCGGCCGACGTTGATACAAATGACTCGTTGTTCCATGATGTTGACCTATCACGCGGCGAAGAAACGATTATTCCACCTCTCGACAGTTTTGTTGACCACGGGCTGACGCCCGACATCTCACCAGCAACAGAGCTAACTGACGCCGTCAAGCCGCCGCGAGATATAGAGGAACCAGAGTCACTGTCGACAGAGCCAACATCATTGTTTACTCGTTACGGCAGAACCATAACAACTCCTGTAAAGTTTAGCCCCTTCATTGTGTACTAATTTTTCATTTTCGGGTAGGTGTATGTAACACGCGCCTCCATTACAACCAACGAGTTCAATTTTACGATATATAGTTCTCTTTGGGTCAAATGGTCCAATTCTGTGGTTTTTGCACAATGTATTTCTCTTGACTACTAATGACAATTAAGACTCTCTGATTCATATTTTGGAATTTCTCAATCATTTGGATCTTCTACGATTTTTGCTTAATAACATTTTGTTTAATAAAAGAGTGACTTGGTGCTGTGGCTTTTTCACATCACCCTTCGGGAAAGGGCCACGGATTAAGCATGAACGCGGATCGTAATAACAGCTACCAGATATTATATAGGAGGATAACTTCACACTAAATAGACTGTAGGGGCATTTTCGAGGGATAGCTATCTAGTTCGTTATGTTTTACCCTTCCTACATATACCTGGTAGCTGATGTTGAGATCCGTGCTTATGATCAGTCCCCGACCTTTTTTCGATGGGTGTTGTGAGAAGGCTAAGTCGAATTATCATATGTCTATTGTACACAAAGTTGCAAAGAAAAATTTACAGTTAGTCCAAATTGACCGTGCTCTAGACGGCAACAAAACGAAATATAGTCAACAAAATTGAATGTCTTATACACAAGTAATTATCAATTCACAATTAAACAAAACAGACCTTGCTCTAGACGGCAGCAAAACGATATATTGTCAACACAAGTAATGATGAATTCACAAACGTCTGAATTGTGATGAATACATGTAAACGATTGAAAATATATGATGATATAAATAAAGTCACTGGTAAATATTGTCACTGATGATAGATAGAATAAAATCGTGTAAAGACTGTCTTGAAAAAACCTCACAAATAATTAATCCACTGTTTGCTATGTTTTTAAATTATTTAATTATAATACTCCATTGAACTAAAGAATTTGTGAATGTGATTGAGGAACATCTGATGTCCTGATGCAAGAAATCATATCTGAATTCAAAGAAAAACTATCGAACCACTTATGCACTATAATCCACCGCATGGTCCCTGCGTATTACGCGCGGGTGTCTATATTTATTAAACAAAAGCCTATTAATTACAATTAAAATTGCAGTTCAAGAAATCTCAATTAAAACTGCTTGAAATTAATAGAGATTTTTTCTAAAATCACAATTAAGAGAAATATTTTGTAAAAACAAAGTTAGATTATTTTACCTTAAAAAGCACTATATTTGTCAAAATTGAACATCGTTGGGTTATAAAGCGGAGTCGCGTGTTACAAGACAACTAGCTCGCAGAACCTCTTATATTAGCTACAAAACCTCCTACAATATAACAGGTAAATGAACTACCACCATTTTTCAGATTTTATATACAATCTATAATACAAAGGCTATGTTGGTGTAGAATTTCGTCTTTTTCTCACGTATTATTATTAATTTCTCTAAATCACTTTAGTGTTACGCTTTAGTGTTAAAAAATACCTTAAAATATATTTTACTGACGACAATTTGGAAAATTAATCAGTAATGTCGCAAACAAATGTGATGTTTAACATTAATAATGAATTTGCTATCAAAATCAATACACATTAATTAAAACCTAAATTTGAATTTGATTGTGTAGTAAAGCTATCCACACAGATCCTATATGAAAGGGAAACTCCATCCTAATGATATACTAGGGAATGTCTGGCCTAAAAATTCTCAATTAAACCATCGATGATACTATTTACGTTCTAAGCAACTCTCTTTAAACATGTTTCATTGGCAAACGTAAGCTAATAACTATCATTTAGATTGAACACTATCTTCAGCACTGATTTCAAGCGATGACTAACGACAGTATATTTATTCAACATGGCTATATCACGCAAAATTTGACTAGATGGATCGGTCTGTTGTCCGTGATACATTCAATTCATATGGTCGTTAAAACTTTTTTCCATACAAACAGAAATTTTTAGTCTTTAAATCCATTGCTGAAAGAAAGTATCGAAGCTGAACAAGTACCTTCGTATTTCGGCATATTGCAACCAATACGGAGACATGCTTAGAAGCTTGAAAACAGGGTTTTACCCATTTATTGCTAAAGCTTTCTATTTATCCACCAAATTTTTTTTTAATTGAAAAACCCAAATTAGAAAGTTGATTTGGAATATTTTCGACAGTCGATGACAGCATTCTTTTCATGTAGATTAATAGTCTTATTGACTAATGACAAGCTGGATGACCGGTTCAAGTGTAATCTCTTTAAATGCAAGTTTGACACCTAAAAGACAGCCTTTGTTTGATAATTATGTAATTTTTGTGCCTTCGGAAAAATCTTCTTAAATATAATATGTGGAGAGTTATTTTTAAAACAAGTACAGTCGTGAATTTTTACAACTTCCTAAAAATAGTGCGACCATGATTTACGCCAAAGATCAATTTTTTACGACTTCTATCACTTTTAATCAATGCTGATAAGTCATTGCATCAGCCAACATTCCCTGGTCTTGTCTATTGTTTCTGTAGTAGAGTTACACACCTTTATATAACTGAGCTTGTATAATGTTAAAAGCCTCTACATTACACTAAGCAATAAACAGGGCTGGATTGAGATCTACGTATTTTGAGACATCACACCTTTACTGTTCATGCTTCAATAAATTATACAGCATAAATTGCTTGTTAAAAACAGCCAGTGTAGCTTGGCATTAAAAACATTTTGTTCTGTCGAATTGCCAAATGTATTCTTACTGACATTGGTAGCTCGGTTGGGCGATCAAGCAAGATTGGTAGAGGTAGAGAAGCATTATTATTCACAAATGATATTTGAGCAAAGTCACTGTATTTTACCTTCGGTATAACAATATGGTAGAAAGAATTAATGGGGATCAATCTACTACCTTAGTATCCACAACAAATAAATGTGAACTGAATCAATGCGTTACCTGTAGACATTCTTGGAAATAAATTTGTACGGCTTCAATGTAGCTATTTAATAATATTGACTTACTTCTGCTAAGTCAGGTCCCAGTTAACTTTTTAAACTTTAAATTAATCCATATTTAAATTTCTACTATTATTCAGAATCATTTTTTAATTAATACTGTATTTTTACAATTTCAATGCCTATCGGGTGCGATTTCATGTCATTATATTACCAAAATGAGACTTATGTATGCACACGATTCGTCAGTTATGCTTTCATTTGCGCTCAGTTATAGCAATTACTTGACTTAATCGTTGCATTTAACATGGTATAGTATCAAGTTACTGCTGTAGAGGAAGCTATTTCCTCTGACATAAAAGTCTTACTTTTGTCATAACACTGTTTACACATTGTGTTACTATGCAAACGTATTACGAAGCAATGACATTTATATAAACAAGGTTCAATTATTTTAGTAAACAAATAACGATGTTAACAATGTAAGAATTGTTTATTAGTGAGTTTTGAGTTGTCTGTTCTGTGTGCTGGACGCAAAATGATCTCTGTTAACTTTTAACATTTTTTGGTCTTATCATTACTATTTTGATTTTATCAATAAATTTGTGTTACAACGAGATCAGGTTATATAATTGCGTGTATTATTTGCTGTGATTAACATGGAGGTGTTCCAAAGGGCCTCTACAAAATTTTGTAGAGGCCCTTTGGTCACTACCAGAAGAGAGCCTCTGAGATGCCAGGCCCGGACAATCCATATATGCGGTGTGATCATATAATTTGGAACACCTCCATGTTAATCACAGCAAATAATACACGCAATTATATAACCTGATCTCGTTGTAACACAAATTTATTGATAAAATCAAAATAGTAATGATAAGACCAAAAAATGTTAAAAGTTAACAGAGATCATTTTGCGTCCAGCACACAGAACAGACAACTCAAAACTCACTAATAAACAATTTTTACATGGTTAACATCGTTATTTGTTTACTAAAATAATTAAACCTTGTTTATATAAATGTCATTGCTTCGACTACGTTTGCATAGTAACACAACGTGTAAACAGTGTTATGACAAAAGTAAGACTTTTATGTCAGAGGAAATAGCTTCCTCTACAATTTTCCCGTTTTCAAATGGACGTGTGTCGATCGTCAGATCCGTTTCCATCTGAATATATACATAATTAATGTGCTGCAAATACTCTATTAATGAGACATCTAGAACTTACAACTTAATCTACATAGAATAACTTCTTCAAAATTAATTGATCGCGGCCTAAATGTCCTCATTTTTTTTACTGGAATCCATATTAATACAAAAAGTCTACATATCATAACCCGCGAGTTCTTTTAGTTAATTATGTTGACGTTAGTTACTCTGCAATGAAACCGGAATACGATTCGACCTTGAAGCAAAGCGCAGTTAGTAGTGCCTTATTTCCATGGGTATTACGATTTCAAAGTGAAAAGCATCCCCAGTTTTAATTCACAAAGTGTATTTTTATGTCTCTACATGGTAATTGAAACATGGAGGAAGTTGGTACGCAGGAGCCATGCTCGCTCTCTTGACCAATGCACTGTACGCTAGACGCTGATCACAAACAAACAACCACGATAGCTAATATGATTTTAAATAGAATACTCCACAAACTATAATATTGATTTCGTACAAAATAGTTGTTTAAGAAATCAGCAGTGATCCAGATGCAAAGATAAAATAAAATCTCATTGAGGTTTTCAACCTCTACGTACGCTCACTAGGAATGGGCGACCTGGTGTACTTTTACAGTCCACATATAACCATGAACCACTTATGTGATTATATGGTAGTTAAACATTAGTCACTTTTGGCTTGTTGTATAGCTCTGCATGATCATGATCTTCTCCTTTGTTTACGAAGCATTCTTCCAGATCATGTTATCACTGGTGCATTTGCTTCCTTTGGTGCACATTGTTCTTCTGGCCATTTCAACACTTGCGTTCTCGACACCAGAACTTGTTGATCAGATGAGGCCTCGATTTTTTCGCCCACCCTAGTTAGTGGTCGAAAAACCGATCCGGTGAAATTTAGTTCTTTTTGCCAGATATTTCAATGACTGCTCTAAGTCATTCGTTGTAAAACAGATGCAATGTAATTCTTCGTTTCCTAATATATGGGTGATGTCAGTTTAAAAGCAAAGGGCCTGTAGCACTTAAATACAAGTTATTTAGACTTGGTTAGTGCTGTGACACATCTTATCATAAAGAGCTCCAACGAGCCAATCTAACAGTGCTCTTTACCTATTATATATTGCCTTTAACGTTATAGGTAAATTGTTTTCTCGACTTCCTTCATCAGTGCAACAGTCGCTGAAATTGCTTAAAAGCGATCGTCGCCTTGTACTGAGCCTTAAGCTGAACTTTTATTGTTGCAAATAACTCAAAGTATTGCTCTACCCATGTCTAAAAGCCATTGCACCTTGCATTGTGTTGGGTGAAACACCACCGTGTTTGACTGAAGGATTAGCTACTTAGTTGGGGTAATCAGTATTGATTCACCATTTGGGAAATTAGTACATCGCTGTGGGGGTGGATGTTCTGTCCAGTTCATGTCTACGTTCCATAGAGTTTCCTTTTTAGGCTGCCATCATCGCGCCTCAATAATGATATGGCAATGAAAGACGTTGCTCCAGACAGACTGCGATGGTCTACGTTATTAAAATATTTAGGCACGCAATTTGTTTCAACATCTTTATGATAATGGTGTCATCAACATACTTCAGATATGTATCACAGTAAACGAGACATGTTGCGCGATAGTGATTTGAGTAATTACCTGGCCCTTGTGCTCACCTATTTATTTGAGAACAGTAGATACATGCACTTTGTTGGGTACATCAAGGGCCAAGTAATATGTCAATATTTTGGAATAAATGGTTCTAGTTTTGATGTTTACTGATGGAGCATATTGGCTTTAGGTAGTAGACTTCCTAGCAAAATGCCCATCACAACTTTGTCGGATCGCGTGAAATATTAACCTTTCAAGGTGAATTGAACACATTTAGTGCACGTACTGAAGAAATTTTTAGATGAATTGTAGATGTGTGGAATGATGAGTGGTTGGTTATGTCAATATGCCCTTCCTTGGGACATCCTCGTGCCTTAAAAACATTAACTCAGCTCCGGGTTCTATATGAGTCTGGGCTATCTCAGAGAGATATTCCTCTCTGCTGGTTTTGTGCTGTCTATCAACTTTTATTTTCTAACCTTGGAAGAGAAAGCCATCTCCGTGGCACGTTTTAAGCCATTCGTATTTCCAATGCAATAACGATCAGTCATGTTGGTCACGCAAGCTCTCACTTATGTGGCCATCTTCCGGCTTGTTATACTTATTCGCATTCAGTTCGTGGCGTGTCATTTTTCGAAGCCCTTTATCCTTAGATTAAGAATGATCCATAAGCTGAGGATACCGCGGATCTCGTTTTGAATTCTCAGAAGTCGGATTTTTTTATTTGCGTGTGTTCCTATAGCTTATAGGATTTTTGATTGATGTATGTTAGATTAGTCATGAGACTGACGTAGCCGTTCAATTTTTCAACTCTCCTTAAACGGATTCCTGATGTGGTCGCCTAAATTCGTGGAGGCTCTTTTTTCGTTATCGAATGGAAGACTATCACCAAATCCGTTTCCATCTGAGTACATAATTACTCTCCTGACCTAGTATATTTCGACTGCTCCACTAAGTTCAATATCCAACATTTATCAGTTGAACTCCATAGACTAGCTCCTTTGAGATCGTTTTCCATGTTAGTACCCGACTGAAGACGGCATAGTATGATAACTCGGAAATGAGATGAATATGCTCTGGTATCGTAAAGTACACCGCAATAAAACATATTGTTTTAGATCCAGAACAAAAATCAAGTTAGAAGGTACCTACTTGCCTTGGCCATTAAGATTCCCGGGTAAATATGGGACCCAAATTGTAATAGACCGAGTGTATTTGGTTGTCTTTATATGGCAATAAAACACGGAGGACATCATAACAACGGAAGCCATACTCGCTTTCTAGAACAAAGATGTAAAAATGGAAACCAAGCGCAACCAAACAATAAATTGGCCAATATGAATTTAATCGTAGAGTATTTTTAAATTTTGCAATCAATTTTTAAAATAATAGTTGTCTGAAAAGCCAGTGGCACTTCAAACGTCAAAATATAATTTTTATTCCAATGCCGCGTTTTGCGTACGCGAGTAGTAGCTTTACACGAACAATTTCACGAAGATCCGATTAATCACAATTTTCAATTTTGTTTTGTCTTTGATCGGGTTGAGTTTGTATTCGTCCCAATGGAAATGCGGTTCTATCACAGCTTTGTTTACTGGAGACGTTTCGGAAGTTGAATCCCACTTCCATCTTCAGGCCAATTAGTCTCATTATATCCACAGCACAATTTTAACAATAGCAGATTTAAGCAAATAAGGTAACCTTGTTCCAAAACCATTCTATTTATATTTTTTTGATTCAACACTGGTTTTAACATAGAATTTGTCTCAGTAACTAAACTCAATATATAACTATTTGTAATTAGCAGACCAATCCTTACCTCAACTATCTCAAATTCCCGGTATACATAATCTCATCTCGTATGCAGAATATTGTAGGGGAGAGAGACAGTATCGAACCTTTTATTATTTGTTATAACTGTATTGCTACTATGTCACGGTAATCAAAATTCAAAAATGATAAAACTAAAACCTTGTCTGTCATATGCTGTAATTTATTTAAAGCCGGGAACTCTAATGTATACAATGGTGTATGAGGTATTGCGCACATAGTAACAAATTAGTTCAAATATGGAGCAGCAAGTTACCTAGATGGAAAGAGAGTGAATGTCATAGCGACGCTTAGGTCAAAGATTAAAGAGAAAAAGTTAGAGAGAGTATGGACAAATTAAAAGTTTTCAGAAATAATAGTAAGCACAATGCGAAGTTAATCAACTCTTAGAAATAATTGCATAAGAATATATGCTCATATGACTAAAATAATTCATTATACCTATATACATATATATCTAAATATAATATCGTAACACCTTTATATATATATATATATATATATATATATATATATTAGGGTTATCAAGACTTTATATCAATATATAAAATACATGTCAATATGTATAAAAACATATATATAAATATAAGCAACAGTGTGAGTCCAATATCTCTAATCATATATATATATATACTTACTTACTTTTACTTTACTGCGGCTGACTCCTTTTGGAGGATAAGCCGGCTCCATCATTTCATGGAGTTTCTTGGGAATTTGGTACAAGTGGTGTCCCTCACCACTCAGAGAGTATATATACTATATAAGAGAGAGTATATATATATATATATATATATATATATACATCGCTTACATCTTTCTAATAAATTTTTTCTTCCTGTTTTATATTCATTTATTCACACCTGATATAAATATATAAAATACATATCAATATGTATAAAAACATATATATAAATATAAGAAACTGTGAGTCAAATGTCTCTAATCTAATGTCCTATCTACTTACCCTTGCTAAATCTGTATACCATCTTCTGGAACATTTTATTGAGAAAGATAAGTATATAGGATTTGATATTGGTATAGGTCATTCGCAATCAGTTTTCTATTAGCGAGGTTTTTTACTGAGGTTCCCACTTAATTCAGATTCCGCAGCCTCCCGTTTTCTGACCGTAGAAAATGCTTCATTAAATATTGGGTCCAATGATTTTTCTACCGATGTTACATTCATTACACCTTTTCCTGATTTTATTTCAATTGACTCTCTAATTAGTCTAGTTAATCTGTTGTGGTTGCATAACGCGATGCGTTTACATCCTTCCCAGTCTATTTCATGACCCGTTTCCATCGAATGCCTAGCTAGGTCTGACCTTTGAATGTGTCCATATTTGCAGGCTGTCTTGTGTTCACATCTACGAACCTTTATAGGTCGTATGGTTTCGCCTATATACCTGAGATTACATTCTTTGCATGGTATCGCATATACTCCTGATGTCTCGAGGGGTTCTACTCTTTCTTTTTGGTTAGGTAGTTTATTGCCTATCGTAAGCGATTGTTTTAAAACTGTTTTAATATTGTATTTAGCTGCTATTATTCTAATTTTCCTGCTCAATTTTGAATCGGGTAATACCATAATTTTGTGCTTATCCGGTTCTGTTTCCGATGTTGCAGAGATTTAATAATAACATAATAAACAAAGTAAGGAAACAGAACCGGATAAGCACAAAATTATGGTATTACCTGATTCAAAATTGAGCAGTTGAGACAAATTCTATTTTTAAAACCTGTGTTGAGTCAAAATAATATAAATAGAATGGTTTTGGAACGAGGTTACCACATTTACTTAAATCTTCTATTGTGAGTATTGTGCTGTGAATATAAGGAGACTAATTTGCCTGAAGATGGAAGTGAGATTCAACTTCCGAAACGTAGCCAGTAAACAAAGATGTGATAGAATCGCATTTCCATTGGGACGAATACAAACTCAACCCGATCAAAGACAAAACAAAATTGGAAATTGTGATCAATCGGATCTTGTGAAACTGACCGTGCAAAGCTATTATCCTCTAAAAGGAGTCAGCCGCAGTAAAGTAAGTATACGCGTACGCAAAACGCGGCATTGGAATATATGAGGTTGGCACTCCGACAAAACAATTTAAAAAATACTTAAGTCAAAATATAATTGTTCAAGAAATATTATTTGCTTTTTTCTATTCCTAAACGTGTAAGTGTATATGATATAGTGTCTAGCACTTAATTAGAATTCATAATGGCTTTGAGGCTCATACATAACTCACATACACATTATAAGGTAGGCCAAATGATATAACTGACATGTGTGTATGTAGGAATTGGGATTTTAAAAAGGCGATTGGAGATAGAGGAGGAGAATGACACGTTTCGCGTAGTTCATTTGGCGTTATGACAAAGAATTAATTAATCCATTTCAAAATAACAGAACTAAAGAAAAAGAAACGCTTGTAGGCCTCTTGTTGTATGTGGTTCAACAAAATATCATTAAATCAATATTCCAATAGAAACAAGAAAATAAAATCAGAAATGTGTTGTCCTGCTTAACGCGCACATATAAAATTGAAATGTTCCAACAAAAAGAAATCGAATTTAATAATAATAATACATTTATTTGGCATCAAAGGCCAACAGGCCCGACCATTGAAATAACAAATCAAAAACATTGAAATAAAACAAATTTCTAAACTACATGTATGGTATCTAAATGTTTATTTCCTAAAATTGCAATACTACGATATTTAATAATTGAAAATGTCTAAACGTACAAAACTGTCGATAAAATATTTTCTGAAGTTTCGCGGATGTTTGTTTGCATTGTACTGGAATTAGGTGGCTAAATTCATGCGTACGACAAAATGATACTTCACTATAACTGACAAATAACTACGACAACTCAAATAAAAGTTTTGCGTGATTATCATGAAAATAATGATTTTAAAGATGTAATTCACGTAGAATATTCTATGGCTTATATTTTCAAACTATATACTAACTGTTGTTACTTTTCTTATGTCAGGTATTTTATAAGGCTTTTGCTAAGTCATAAAACGCATTTACCTAGTTTTATTTACAATCAATCTATAAAATCAATTGTTTAGTTGACTGCTTACATGATGCATTGATTTTAGTGGTTGTTTCATTAAATAAGGTTTATTCAATTATAACGTTTTCCACTTATATATGGTGTAGATGCCGTTATTGATTTTATTGTCTCATTTGGGTATTTTAGTGCATCTGTAAAGTATTTATATTTAATTTGTATGTTCTATGTACGGTTATTGTCTAGTGGTTACAAAAATATTTGGTATAAAAGTGAACTATTAGCTCCAAGATTTATGCTTCAATAGAACAAGCGTGAACATTTTTTGCCTCTATTATTTTCATAATTAGTGTATATTTGCAGATCATTATCATCACAGACAGCAGATTAATAGAATTTGGTAACGGATTCTTCACTGCCGCATAACCATGCGAATCAGAATGACACTGATTGACATTGAAAAGCATTAGAGTGTTATATATATAGTATATATATATATATATATATATATATATATATATATATATATATATATATATATATATATATATAGATAAGTTCAAATGGAGACACCTATCAATGTTAAACATATATAAGAAAATCTAGACTTATACAATAAAATATAGATCGAGTCAAACTTAAGGCAAGTCGCCATCGTTAATACAGTTTCAGAGCTGTTTTTTACTGTATAACTTCATAAAAAACCAAGCTCATCATTATGGAGATCATTATAAAGGTAATAATAATCATCATCATCATCCACAACAGCAAATAAGTAACTAATGCTTCACTACTATATAACCTTAAGACAAATGACAACAAAAACAAGGAACATTTCAAACATATCGTTGCAAAAGAATGATTCATAAGTGGTAAGGTCTAGATAATGATTATATTTATCTAGATACCACATGTGAATGAGGCTGAAGGAATAACGTTCCACTGGGCAGTCAGATTAAAAGCTTAGGCATAACGTACCTGGTCAGTACAATTGTTGGAACCTTATTTGTTTATTTAATTGGGAGTACTCGCTGGATGATCCAAAAATACTTCTATGGAATCCGACGTTGCTTATTCGTGGTTGATACAATAAGTTATTCTTTTTAAGAAATAACGTGCTACATTTTCGACTCTAAAAGACTAAGTTTCGCTTGTGTGTAACTAAACTGAATGTACAAGTTCACCATGCATACCCGTGTTTCTCCATATATGGCGAAGATGAGATAAGGCTACTATATTTCGCGATTCTCATATCTTGACACTCGTATTGCTTGAATTATTCATACAGCTACATTGTGTGAACCTGTTAACTATGTCTAGATCTTCATTTTGATTCCGCAGTACTAAAGTCAGTGATTGGTAATCGAGTAGTAGCTTACTACTTTTAGAGGGTGCCTATTTAATATTAACTGACATAACGACAACTGTTTATCTATTGAAATTGGCCTGTGCGGAATCTCGCTTGTCGAATTGTAATACATAATGGCGTACATTAACAAATTCAGCAAAAAGCATAAAT
This sequence comes from Eudiplozoon nipponicum, assembly GCA_029291075.1. Lineage (NCBI taxonomy): Eukaryota > Metazoa > Platyhelminthes > Monogenea > Mazocraeidea > Diplozoidae > Eudiplozoon > Eudiplozoon nipponicum. Next base: position 28,600 of record JAQBSW010006526.1, on the reverse strand, counting down.
AACAAGTGAAAAGAAGAAAAAGTGGCGGAATTAGACATGAATGTTTCTGCAGTAGCCATATTTTGCTTATCCACCTTGCACGACTCAGCAGACAAGGCGATGCAGTATGGATTCATCATTGCTCGTGTTGATTACGGTTATATTTTGGCTGTAAAAGAACACCAGGTCACTAATTCGTAGTAGGAGCGGCTTATTTTATTCTCATAGATTTCCTGCGTAGGCCGATGAGCACTCTGCTCAGGCTCCACTGGCAAAGTTTCCTTCAGAAGCCGAATCTCGCTCTTCACGTCTAGCACGCTTTCCTTTATTTCTTCATTCTCGATTTAACGCTTAGTGTTATTGCATAGCTAAACCGACTTCGAGGGTTCAAATGAAACGAGATGTTGCCTTAATCTATCATCATCATCATGCAAACCCATAAAAGCCAGTTTTAACTAATGCTTCACTGTCATGTAAGCATAAGAGAAACATAAAATCAAGAATATTATTTATAACAGCAATAATTATTATTTTGACTCGCAAATTATTCGTGAGATTTATCTAGATAACTAACAGAAGTGCGGCAAACTAAACTTCTCCACAACACCATTATGGCCAAATCAGCATTAAGACAAGGCAACATCAGCAATACAGCTTCCTTGCGATTTTCACTGTATCACTTCTTAAACATAACCAAACCTTGCAGCTATTTCTTTCCAAATAAGAAAAGTTAGTTTCGAAGATGATTCTACAAGGAATCTGCAGCAGGATCGCCAATAAACTCGACTTGATATCATATCGCGCAGGGTTTCAAAACAAGAACTACGATGTGCATGCTGACGAGTTGGGCCTGTACTTCCTAATTTTGATGTAGTCGACTTTTACTGTTTATGTCATTTCTAAATCTGTCCACCTTGCTTCTTACGCCAATCTGGCGCTGAGCGAGAGAATAGTGCTCAACTGGGCTATCGAGTTGAGGGCATCCGCAAAACATGACCGAGCCAGCGTTCTTGATGGAACCTTATTCGTTTTTCTAACGAGGAGCAATTGTTGGCAGATCTAAACATACGCCTACAGATGTTAACGTCGGTTATTCATTGTTGGTAACCTGTGTGCTATGCTTCTCAAACTATGGTGGTTGAATGTCTGTAAGCGTCTAAAATTAACTCTAAGGGGCCAAGTCTCACTGGCGTACGCTAAAACTGCAAGTACAGATTAATTGTATACGCGACTTTTGAAGCCAAGTGAAATACTCCGTTTCATCATAAATGGCAAATTTCGAGAAAGATACTCTAGCTTTCGCGATTTTCATACTCATCTCGTTAGACATACTGCTTGAGTTATTGAGAGAGCTGCTAAGATATGAAAACCTTTCAACTATGTCCAGATATTCACTTTGCAGTCGCAGAGTTAAAGTGAGTAATGGATCACGCTGTAAAAGTATCTTACATTTAGAGGTTGCGAATTTCACACCAATAAAACGAAAGATAATCTATTAAATGTGGCCTGAGCATTATATCGATCCAACAACTTTCATCCATCATTACCGGGCTGACTAACTAGTGTACTTTTTCCGTCAGGTTGGAGTTTGCCATAACTATGGTCGGTAGAAATTAGTTACTTATGAGTAGAAGTGTGGCCATGGATAATACTAGGATAAACTTGTTGATAAATATACGCACACTTGCTCTCGTATATTAAGTAAGTTATCCATTATTATTTGTATTTGGCAAATTAGTGTTTTTTAAGGTCCACACATGAAAGTTTTCGTTTATCTGCAGCAGTAACACAGTTATTAAATAATTATTTACTGTTATGTTGTCTGATTAAATGCTTAAACACTTACATTTTTACGCGCATACATAAATAAGTAATACGTACATATTCACGCATGAATAAGCATGGAAAAAGAATCTATACACAGTGTCAAATATTGCTTAAAAGAATGAAAAATTGCGAAACTGGATTTATCAAAATTACCTGATCTGTGTTTTGAATAACACAGGATGAATTCCAGTTGTTTTGTTTCTTAAGAATATTTCGACTGCCATTGGTGGCCGCTTGCTTCAGTTCACCCAACATCAAAAGCTTTTAAAAACAAACTAATAAATCAAGTGTGATAATTTCTCTAGCCATATCACTTATACCTCAGACTAGCCTTTCATTAGATAGGTAGGTAGTCATAGAATTTCCGGCCTGACGACCGGCCGGCCCAAGCTAGTGACTTTTTATGGTTATATGGCAGTGAAACATTAGTTACATTGGACATTTTATGGCTGAGATGTATTCAGGGAGAATGGTTATCTTCTTAATTTAATAGAAATAAAAATGGTGTACGTCGTAAGAAAATTTAATTATAATTTGTGGTATATAAAAACTGATAAATAGAAGGAAGATCGTACAATCTTGGTACTACCGGACTATAAACTAAGCAGAGAAGCAAAATCCGTAGCTTCAAAATACAATATAGGAATTGTTTTAAGATAGTCCCTTAGCCTGAACGTTAATCTCTATATCCAGAAATAAGGTTGAACACTTAGAAATATCAGGTGTATAAAATCCCACTGCATTATTGTAGCCTCATGTATATCCCTAAGACATGTGCCCAATCAAGGTAAGAAGAATAGAACATTGACCTACATGCTGCTAAATCTTATCTTTTCTATCATGTAGTGGAGACCAGACACTATTAATTGAGTTGAATGTGGACAAATAGCAATATGACGAGATTGGTTAGTGAGTCTTTCGAAATTAAATCTTGAGATGATATTATGAATGAAACATCGATTGGTTCGATTGGGAATACAGCCTCAGCTAATGGAAGAAAAAGACAATTGCATGAATCAGAGTCTGAAACTAGCTCCGATAAAAGATAAAGAACATCTGATTAAGACTGCCTTGTTAGTTGGCTTATTATCTAATTAATGGTTAGTCAATTATTGAGAATATAGTCCTTCTAATTTTCACCCTTTAACTATTCATTTATTTTTAAAATGATGTATAAACATCACTTAATTCGTTTCATATTTTAATTAAGCTTCTTCATAATCACATACACAGCCATACAATAGCCAGTAATAACTAATGCTTCACTGCCATATATTTCTATAAGATAAACAAAAAAAAGGACGAAGCGAATGTGCACATGAGATTATACTTTCCGTTCATGCTGCCCTTGGTTTATCCTTCTGGTCACAACTGAACTAATCTGTTACTAGGTTCGCAAAACCTAATACATACTTGCATATATATTAGTTCTTCGCAACAAACAGTATTTAACTGTAATATATTGAATTGAATGATGTCATGCTTACCGCGAAATGTGATAACTGATATCGATGAAGGCCAGAGTGTATGGTTTAACTGGAGTAACAGGTGTTCGGAAATTGTTGTAATTCTCAATTTGGGTGAACTTTAGCATAAATTTATATCCATCAGGTTGGTATCATGTACCGACTCGGAAACCATAGTGTTAGTATCCGGTACTCATCGATTTCAAAAAAGGTATCAGTTACTAACACAATAGCCATAGTGTTAGTATCCTTTACAGACTGGGTATATATATTATATAGTGTGAGTTAGCATTGAAGTCGCATTGTCGTTGACTTTAGATTATGTTAGCTTCACTATTACAGGTTTACACATTCGTCTAGGAGATTGTACCGTCCTATTATTCCACATTCTTCTACCAAATATATAGTGGTTAAAGGGCGTAATACCGGCTCCTACTGATGAGTCGCCAGTAAGCACGAAACGAATGTGCATGAGATTATACTTTCCGTTCATGCTGCCTTTGGTTTATCCTTCTGGTCACAACTGAACTAATTTGTTACTAGGTTCGCAACACCTAATACATTCTTGCATATATATTAGCTCTCCGCAACAAACAGTATTTAAAAAAGATGACTTTATATATAACGACAAAAATAATAATTTATGAATACAAATTATTAGTAAGATTTATGAGAGAGAGAGAGAGAGAGAGAGCACCTAGTTACTATTAGTATATTTATCTTGATAACACCCAGAAGTGTGAAAAACTAAACATCTTCACAACTTTATTATGGCAAAGTCAGCATTAAGGCAAGGCAACATCGGTAATACAGATTCCTTGCGGTTTTCACTGGCAGGCGAGTAGCTTCAAATTCGTCTGTCCGACACCAGCCTACCCCGCATTGATGCTCGGACGCCTCATGGGCTGAACTCCAATTGATCCTGTCTAGTTAAAATGGAATCTCTCTTTTTTCACCAGATTGAACTAGCATGAAGTTGATGAAAGCATTTCTCTTCCTCAACTCCTCCCTCCCCTGTTTTTAAATACTTTGCTAGTCACAATTGCATTCACCTCCACATACCTTTGATTTGTTATTTCAATGGTTGGGCCTGTTGGCCTTAGTTGCCAAATAAATGTATTCATCATGTCCAGCCACACAAAAGTCAAAAGTGACTAATGTTTCACTGCCATATAACCATAAGGAGTGAAAAAAATATATAAGTGAATTTAGACAAATTATTAGTGAGATTTACGAGAGAGAGTACTATGAGTAAATTTTTAGGATAACTCACAGAAATAAGGCAAACTAAACCTCTCCACAACACCGTTATGGCCAAGTTAGCAGTCGGGCAAAGCGACATCAGCAATAAAGCTTCCTTGTGTATTTCACTGTATCACGTCATAAACAAACCAAACCTCCCAGCTAACTTTGCCCTACTAAGAAAAGAAAGTTACGAAGATAATTCTACTAGACATGTGCAACAAGATCGCCATTGAGCTCGGTTCGATGCCATATAGCTAAGGGTTTCTAACCAAGAACTATGATGCGCACGAGGACCTCATCCTAGCAGACGAGTGGGTCCTATATTACCCAATTTAAATGTAAATGACTTCAATTGTTTCTGCCATATCAAAATCTGCCCACCTTGTTTCTTACGCCAATCTGGTGCTGGATGAGAGAACAGAGCTCTACTGGGCAATCGAAATGAAGTAATACACCAAACGTCACCGAGCCAATGAAGTTGATGGAGCCTTATTTGTTTTTCTAACGACAAGCACTTATTGTCAGATCCAAAAATACGACTACGGATGTCAACGTTAGTTATTCGTTGTTGGTAACCAACATGCGCTATACTTCTCAAACAACGATGATCGAATGCCTGTAAGCGTCTCAAATCATCATCTCTAAGAGGCCAGGCTTCACTAGCGCATAGTAATACTGCGCGTTCAGATGCATTGTAAACACGACCTTTAAGGCAATGATAAATATTCGCGTTTCTCCATAAATGACAAAGGTGGGCAGATTTTGATATGGCAGAAACAATTTAAGTCATTTTAAACATTGTGCAAACCACTTTGGAATCGCCTGTCTAATTCACTCAGCACCATCCACAAGTATATAGTCGTGGTTATGTGTGACATAAATGTTCAAGTTGGGTGATTAAGCAACGCAGAATTTCATCTAGATGGCAGATAAGTTGAAAGCTCAATGTTACGAGATAAAGGTGAGCGATTGTTGGATAGCTATGCAGAGCACAGATTGTACTCAAGTAGGACAAGCTTTAGACATAAAGTAAGGCGATGTGCCACATGGCATCCTCCAGCCCCCAGACAACGCTGGACACAAATAGATCATATAGCAATCAGTTATAGATGGCGCGGTTGAATCTAAGATTATCGTACATTTTAACACTTATTTCGACTCGGAATATGCACATATCCATTCAAGGTTTTCACTAAAATTTTCCAGGAAAATCAATAATAAAATCTCAAATAGATGTAGGCAAACACGAATAACCGTCTATCCGATAAAAAATGAAGATATTCTAAAGTCAAAGATAGCCTGTCTTGCGGTGAAAATTTTAATTTACTTTTGACGAGGATAGGTTCCACTAGGAACAATTGTATCTTCCACTGTAGACACCCGTAAAAATTAATATTGGTTCTCTGTAAAATCTATGGATATACTCGAAAGAAGGCGGCAAATTACACCTACCTCGATTCTTTGGCGATTCTTTTTAAGTGTCATACATTTGGAGGTTGTGAATTTCATAGCGTATAACGGCCCAACGACTTTTAGTGTAGAGGACGCGAATAATAGTTACAAATTTGGTGGGCTTGTCACTTTACGACAGATTACTGAATAGAACATTGCAATTCACAGAGTCAGATGCACCCTTACAGTCTAGAAATTCGAATATTGTGGAATGGCGATATCCATGTGGCTGTTCAAAAACTTTAGGAAAAATTATTATCTATACAACCTCGTATTGGTCATAATTCAGCTTATTATTCACTAGTGTGTGATTCACGCGAAGCGCTAAGATAATCGAATAAAATGACCTAGACACGACTATAGTCAAATTTATACCACGATGGTTATCACACGAATTACGATTACCTTTTTTGAAGATAGAAATGATGGTCAACGCATTCCAAGTACGTGGTAGCGTCACCTGACTCAATATATTACGAAAAAGGTTGGTAAACGTTGCTGAACTAATATCGTCACCATACTTAATTAAGCCTGGAAGCAAATCACCGGGACCTGCGACTTACGACGTTTTAACAGATAGAATTGCATATAGTATTTTTAACTATGATGTTGATACAGGCATGCTTTCGGGAATCGGAACTGACGCAGGTGCTCAAGAAAATCGAATTTTGTTGTGTTTCGCTCACATATCAGGACGACTCATTTCATCAGTTATTAGATGATTGTTACTATCTAATTTCATTTAGCTTTCTTTTATATTTCTTGGTCCCGTTGCGCGAAAAAGTTGTAGTACACATCGTGAACGCTTCTTCAATCTGTTCAGCCTTCCTGACCACAGGATTTGAGATAGAACTTTTAGACTGCGCTTAAGTTGGTGTCTTATATTTCTACACATATTAATACGAGCTGAGGTAGGTGTAATTTGCCGCCTTCTTTCGAGTATATCCATAGATTTTACAGAGAACCAATATTAATTTTTACGGGTGTCTACAGTGGAAGATACAATTGTTCCTAGTGGAACCTATCCTCGTCCAAAGTAAATTAAAATTTTTTACCGCAAGACAGGCTATCTTTGACTTTAGAATATCTTCATTTTTTGTCGAATAGACGGTTATTCGTGTGTGTCTACATCTATTTGAGATTTTATTATTGATTTTCCCGGAAAATTTTAGTGCAAATCTTGAATGGATATGTGCATATTCTGAGTCGACATAAGTGTTAAAAAGTACGATAATCCTAGATTCAACTGCGCCATCTATAACTGATTGCCACATGATCTACTTGTGTCCAGCGTTGTCTGGGGGCTGGAGGATGTCATATGGCGCATCGCCTTACTTTACGTCTGAAGCTTGTCCCACTTGAGTACAATCTACGCTCTGAATAGCTATCCAACAATCGCTTACCATTATCCCGGATTATTGAGCTTTCAACTTATCTGCCATCGAGATGAAATTCTGCGTTGCTTAATCACTCAACTTGAACATTTATGTCACACATAACCACGACTATATCGCAATTTCTTGCTTTACTTGCTGTCGTCTGTGCCGCAATCGGTAGGGGCACATGCAGTTCCTACTAATATTCAACATTTATTAAGATTTGTGGAATTTATTTTAGCGTATGTATTTAAACATTTTACAGTCTTCTGTTCACGGAGATTCATTTAGTTTAACAATCTTAAGCTTGTGAGCTGAGGACAATACCGACGCCCCGTTGCCTGGCTTGGGAAAACTCCGTGGAGCAGAGGGTGGAAGTTAATAGCACGTAGATAGGCATGATGCACTTAGTTCTTTAATGTACGTAAGATCCTGTATGCCGGTTTCTGTTACGCGAAATATATCAATATCTAATTTACGTGTGAGAGCTTCTTTTTGTTAAATTTGTTTCAGTGTTCACGCATTAAATGCAATTTGATATTGGACTTAGTGATATGATCAACATCCGCAATATCTATTTTATCTCCATGAGCATTGAATACGGCTGGCCTACGCCTCCTGCGGTTCCACTCAACAACTGCAGTTAATTGGGTGACTTGACGAGAAAATGTTAAATAAGCCTTCTAAGTGTGCCGACGTGCAAAATTGACGTTGTAACAAGATTAGATTGTGATATAACCTAAAAGAACCGCTATATAGAATTAGTTAGATCGTAAATGTTTTTCTTAATTAATACCTCCTGACATTCTACCGAATCGATCGTAGTCATTGATAGTCAAAGTTATTATGTGAAACATTCCAAGTAAGCCGCAAAAAGCAGGACCGGCGATATCGATGACTTTAAAGTATACTTGTGGATGGTGCTGAGTGAATTAGACAGGCGATTCCAAAGTGGTTTGCACAATGTTTCAATCAGCTGACTACGTTTGGAAATATAGGCAGAAGCCGATCTGTCTTGCGCCATGAAGGAGATCATATGTCAAAGTTATCTTTGACAACCGGAAGAAGAGTGCCATTTAACACAAAATTCATCTCCGGATCAGTATTGGTCATAAAGGAAGTTTTATACGTTTAGTTTAAGACCGTATTTATTAGACGCTTTCTGAGAGGATTTAATGGATTTCGGAATATCGTCCTCCTTTTCCGCCATTATAACATCTTCAGTGTTTTCAAAGTCAACAAGCCGGCCAGAACCACCTATCTCTACTCCGAAATGTATTGTGGTAACTCCAAAAAAGATTAAATCGACAATTGCACATATTTGGACCAGTGACAGCGTATCTGAACGCCAGAGCTAATGGCGGAAACTTCCAATACGTTTTTTACTTGTGTGGATAGATGTCAATAAGTCATTATAGCTGGCATCGAGCAATCGAAGAATTTAGGCCTGGGCACCATCATGTAGCATATCTCGCTATAAATGAATACGTGATGTAGAATCGAAAGCCGCTTAATGGTCTGAGGAAACAAGAATAGTGGGCCACTGATACTGGTGGTGCATCTCAATAGCGGCCGAATTCACGCATTTCATTCTTGGTTGAAACTGCTTGAGTTGACCTGGTTCGTTTTACTATTATTCGCGAATTCTTCTGAGTATATTAGCATTGACTCTGGTGCAGCAGAGTGCAATCTGATTTGCGGTTCCTCATAAGAGCGAAAGTCTGTGTCCTCACCAGAAGTAGGATTTTAGAAGTCCATTTCGTAAAATTTTCGAGAAATAACTTCATGACTAGGCGCATCGTTTGCGTTGAGTCATATTGTGAAATGATTGATAAATTTCGCTTTAAAAATTGATGGCACTCGTACATCCGTGGCAGAATGACCACTACTTACATGTCGGATTTGAGCACACAATTCAAATAAGTTGTCACGCTTCGAAGTTTTTTCCAACTAATTAACAACATTTAGCTAATGTAGTCCTTTATTTGCCGCTTAGCTGGCAGTCGACTCCTTTTGAAAGCATACGAACCAGATTGTCTCCCCTTAGTTTCGCGACAAATTCCAGGTGTTGAATAGCTTTAGTGTTAATTGAGTTATTAAGGGAGTTCGCAGGCTTTATCATAGGGCGAGCTGCGGTTCTCTTCAATTTTTCCTGTATAGCGCTCCAGGTGTTATTTTGTACGCTATCAGTTTTAGTTACACGTGGCCCAGCAGAAGCGCAGATGCCTCTGAACACATTCCGCACGACGGTTTTTGCGTTCAATGCTTGCATTTTCAGGCGCAATGTGGGCTCTCGCATTTCAATCTCATTCTAGCTGCCAAAAAATTGAGGCAGATCCATAAATCGATACGCCCGCGTCCTGGGCGGAAGATATCCAACGATATCCGAGTAAGATAAAATGTCGCTGTCTCATCCTATTAGTCCCATAACTGCGCCTTGTATCAAGGTACAGATTTTTGTGCAGTAAAATTTAGTTCACTAGAACCAAGGTAAGGCAAAGGGCAATATTAAAGAGTCTGTTTCCTTTATCACATATATTTTTGCCTAGGATCTATCTCCCCACAGTTCTATCTCTTTTGTTTAACTTTAAAAGCATTGACTTCCACTAAGATGTCGGAACGCGGATCAAGGACGGCAGCTTAATTTGCTAGCTTATCAAATAATTCATTCTTTTCAATGAGAGAATGGCTGAATGTTGGCGCGTACACATTTACAACTCCCAGAACCAGCCTGCCCTCGTGGATCCTAGCACAGAACTGTCGTTGCAGCGCTATATGGAAGGCATGCCACAATACCTGGCTGGATCACTCTCGCATGGGAATGAGTGAGGTATTTCCGTATCCTATGAGCTAGGCCTGAATGTGAAATTGTGATGCGATTAAATCAATTCTGATCTGCTAGTGAAAAGAAATGTGTACACCGGGCCGTTCCGTTTGGTGTCACCAGAGAACCTAAGTAGACATATTCTGTGACGACTGGCAGCATGCTGCCTTTCAGTAAGGTCTTAGGCTCTGGAAGAAGATTGGTCGTATTACCCGTTTTTGATTAAATAAATTCTGCTCTGCTAGTGAAAAGAAGTGTGTATACCGGGCTTGTACAGTTCAGCAATCGAAAAGAACTGATTCTTTTGTTAGGCATGAACCTTCACTTTCTAAGAGCCGATTTCTAGACTATTTTGTATCTAAGCGGTACAGGAAGACCGACAAAGGCTGCTGGAAGTCCACCATGCTTATTTTTTCGTGCGGCCTGTCCTGGTCCTACAGATGTAGCGTCGCCTGTCGCCTTTCACGTCTTATTCCAGGATCTCGTGCATCTGTGTATGACTGTATGCGACATAGACAGTCAGAACAAAACAGGTTTTTAGTTACCCATATCTTTATTTACTCCGATGAGTACGCGAAGATATTGGTCTTGCCTCATATTCGAATAAATGGCTTTCAACCCTGAGGGCAACATTTTAAGGCCCGTTTATATTTAAACGAATATTGGTTGCGTGGGCGGTGATAACAATTTTCATAATCAAGGTTGCGATCTTGATATAAGCACTTGGCCAACTAATTACTTACAAATGTCAGTATAAACTAAGAGTTGTATAGTGTAGAAAGGCAATTTATCCAGTAGATCGTTTTCGTCCTTATTTGGAACTCATCACGTACTGGCCATTTATATATAGTTGGACATTTATACATTTATAGACATAATTACCATTTATTTATCTGGATGAATTCTGCCATTTCAGTAGTTATTTTCTAAATATCTAATAGTGATGATAAATAAGTAAGGTATTTTTCCCCAAATCAGGTGATTAACCCAAGTTGGAACAGAAAATGATATAATATCGATTTTGCTTTGCCTTTTGTGGTTATGCTTATGTTCATGTGATGCATATGTGCCTTTTCTATATTACACAGTAAATTGTATGCATCTTACGACTCGATCAGTTGATAATTCATGATATAGCTTAAACTGAAATCATTTAGCTGAATCATCAAGTTTCTGCGCACTTAAATTGTATTGCGAAATTATCATACCATACATGAAACAAGTTAAATATATTTTGCTTTGCACTTGTATTTATTTTCTCTTTGTTGTCACCTTGTTGATGCCTATGCAATATTGACATGTTTGCAATTAAATAATAATTAAATATTATTTCGTAAATGAAACAAGTGTGCTGATATGTGAATAAGCCGTCACACTTATTTGTATAATAAGAGTATAATTTCTTCATTGTTGAATTCTTTGCTGTATTGACGTTATGATGATACTTATTGGAAAATAGAAGATAATGCGGTCCGATGGAGAGGCCTGATTAATTTTGCCTTATTGGATTAGGCTGTTTTGAACCCGACTATGCGGGTGACTCAGATCTCTTTTTATGTTTTTATGTTCCTGGAAAATTTAAATCCGATTTATGTTCATTTACGATGGTTTCCTGAAAAGCCTGTGCAATGAGGCAGACTTAGCCTGGTATCTTGTCTAGACTCGGTTTGCGGCTTCAATCGATGACTTTTCCCCATTCAAATCTCTCTTCATTAATGAGGCTAAGGTGCGACATGGTTAAGGGATCGATATCACGAATACTAGTAATGGGACACGGGATTGCTAGTTTAACATTGCGATTTCAGCCATCCATCGGATTTGCTTTGGTAGCCTAGAGAGCAAGATGCGTAATTTGGATTCTAAAACAGCTATCTTTGGCACGCACACATGTTGCATAACAAGGTTCGATAGAGGCAGTGCATAAAAGAGTAATCAATTTGAAATGTTAGGCTCGTAAATTTTCCCTATATTAATGCCACATGACGTTTAGCTGGCGATTACCTAAATTAAATACAGTGGTTTACAAAACTATCCAGGCGCTGGCTGCTATAGCGTGTCATCCACAGTCTACGAATTGTAAAGCGTGTCGGCAGTATGCTTGAATTGACGGCCTTGAACTTGGTATTTGGTGAAATAGACGGAGCATTCCATGGGTGTGCATTATTTGCAAGAGTCTGAAGCAGGGTGCTAAATGCGGAAATCTCAACAAAGGCCGATCCGTTTTGTGCCATCAGTAAACCTATGTAGACAAATTCTGTGACGACTGACAGCATGCTGTCTTTCAGCACGATCTTAGGCATTGTCAGCTTCGAGGTCAGCCTCTGCCGATCTTTAGTTCGGTGAATCTCGCGGTCACTACAGTAAAGACTGAATCGACAACATATTTGGTGGCTTAGTGGGTAGAGCATCGGATTCCAAAGCAGACGTGTCCAGGTTCATGCCCTGTCCGAGATAAATTTTGTCCAGTAAGTGATGAGTTCCTTATAAGGAAGACACCAGTCGATGGAACGAATTTCCATTTCTACATTATACAATGCTTAGTTTATACTGGCTAATGAATGTACATAATGGGTTTGGAGTTGATTTCTAGATCGCAACCTTCATTAGATTAATATTTGAAAAAAGGTGGTGCCACTGCATATCCTAATCGAACGCCTGAGTCAATAGCAACAGCTTCAGAGTACAGGGCGATAAGCCCTTAGAATAGGCTTCGATAACACCTAATATATAATACGAATGTTAGGAGTTCTATCGTAATCTCTTTTGTGGAAGGACGCGACTGGCAATATTTTACTAATTTGAGACGGATTCTTGCTTCCAGAGCTAGGCTATAAGTTTTTACAAATCTTTCCGAATCCTTATTTCACAGAACTTCAAAAAACGCAGATGAAAGTCCATCGAATCTGACGCCTATGTCATCGCTCTTGGGACAAATTCTGCCTTCATTAAGAGTAAGAGATTCGTAGTGCATCTTGTGGCAACATCTGGAACCTTTTTTCCCTAATCACGCTATTTGTAATGTGGTTGGTTAAGTGGATTTTGGATGTTCTTTACGCATAAAGCTTCGGAACCTGAAAGCGGCCGTATTCTGTTGGCAGAATGTTCACTGCCTATTCATCGTATCTTAGCTTACAAAAAGCATAGAGTGCTTCTCATCCATGCTGCTGGCAACTTCTTAGTAACACTAAGTCAGTGTTCTCACTCGTCCACCTCGTTGTTGACAGAAAGCTCCTTGCGAAACCCACCAGCCATGGTGCGATATCTTTGTCTTTATTAGATTTTCAATTATTAGATATGACAGACTTATTCTCAGGTTTCTTCGTTCTCATACACAATCTTTTCTTTCATAGCATTCATGATTCTGCTTGGTGCATTGTCATTAGTAGCTAAAGTTTACCAAGCACAATTATAAGGGTCTGATGACTGTTTACAATAGTATCCGTTTTCATCTCACGGATAGTAGTAGGGATACAAGGGGTCACTAGCAGCGGAATTTCTGTCAGTTTCTAGCGGCCAGATCCATTATTTGAAACAGTAGATCATTTGTGCTTTGCTATCGCGTCCTAACCAGAGGAAAACTATCGTTTGTTCATTGAAATGTCTTCATTCTTAGTACGATGGTGATACTGTCCCAGCTGTGTGGTTGACGTCTCTTTGCCTTCTATCAAAATAAGGTCTCTGGTACTGGAAATTGTTGTTCACCACTATCAGTTTAAGGTTAAGGAAAAACTTGAAGGGTCTAACTATCTATTTCTATCCGTTATCCGCCCACATACAACATAGCTGGTCACACAGTCTTGATGTCGTTGGGATCTAACATCCCCAGAAGTTACTAGAATGTCCGAACGCTGCTCAAGTTCAGAAGCAAAACCTCAGTCTTTCGGAATTTTTCTTCTTTTCTTTATTAGAACTGTTAAGCAATGACACGTACACGTTTACGATTCGATGAACCAGGTTACCTACGTGGAACATATCATAGGGCAGACATTAGTGTTGCTTTCCAATCAAAAATGGCTTTTTCTGCCACACTACGTCTAGCTGGATCACTCGCATTCAGCTAGGAGATAAGTTGTCTTTTCTGTAAATTTAGCCTGGATGGGACATATCATAGTGTTTGAAGAAATCGTGGTCTCCTGGAGACAAGCAAGTGGGTACAACGCTTTTGCTCTTCGCCTGCCGTAAAATGGTGAGCTTCAAGGGCAAGAACTTTTAAATTCTTTTTATCAGTGAATAAACTATCCTTGGGATTTTACTATAAAAGAAACAACAAAAGCTGCTAAAATTCCGTCATATTTCAGCAAAATGGAGGTAGCTTCGTAATTTACCTTTCTCATCAATGAACTTCTTTAATGGCTGACTCCTTTTAGAGGATAAGCCGGCTCCATTGATATCCCGAATTAAGCCTCTCCATGCCGGGCGGTAGGCAGCCATTTCGGCACATAAAGAGGGCCAATGACGCTCCCAGTGACGCGGACCATAAACATTGCGTAAACCTAGGAGTTCCATGTCCGATTTGATTGTTGCAAGCCATGTCTTCAGTTGTCCACCTCGGCGGCGGCGCCAGTTTGCACATTGACCTGGGTTCATCACCTGCTGTACCATTTCGTCTTCGGGTTTGCGTAGTACGTGCCCGAACCATTGAAGTCGACGATGTTGGATCCAGACGGATAGTTGCATGATGTCACCGCATTGGTGACGAACAGATGCGTTCGACACTCGGTCCATCCATTTTGTCTTTGTGATGTACCTAAGGCACCAATGGTCGAATACTTCGAGCTTTTTGGAGTCCTCAGAACGTAATGGCCAAGTCTCACAGCCATACAGTAGCACAGGGCGAACAGTAGTCTGGTAGACTCGGATTTTCGTTTTGAGGCTGATTTCACTTCTTCTCCAAAGTGGGTTCTTCAATTGTAAGAAAGCAAGTCTGGCACGGTCGATGCGTGTTCGGACTTCATTCTTTGCTTGACCAGTTGGAAGTATTTTTGAGCCAAGGTACGTAAAATCGTCCACTGTTTCAATTGGGCTGTCGTACACCGTGAGCTGCTCATCAGATGAAGATACACCGATGGCGAAGGCTTTCGTTTTGTCGGCATTGATTTTCAGACCAACGGCTGATGAAAACTGGGCCACTTGATCCAAAACGGCTTGCATGCTCCCAAAGTTGTCAGCAAGGAGAACAACATCGTCTGCGTAATCAACATCCGTCAGCCATAGGTTATTTGATACTTGAACGCCTCGGAACTCAGTTAGCGCGTTGCTCAAAATCCAGCCAACCGCATAATTGAACAATATGGGTGACAAGGGACATCCTTGTCGAACCCCTGTGTGCAGACTGAATTCATCCGATTCTTCTCCGTAAACACGTACTCTGGCTTTGATGGCTGCATAGTAGGCCTTGATCAGATTGACGAGTTTTATGGGCATTCCGTCGAGCAGCATGATGTTCCATAGGGAGTCGCGATCAACAGAGTCAAAAGCAGCTCGGAAGTCAATAAAACAAGCGACGGTTGGTTGTTGAAATTCGTTGCGATGTTCCAAAACTCGCCGTAATGTAAAGATCTGATCAACACAGCCTTTGCCTGGGCGGAATCCACCCTGATTGGGACGGGTACGGACATGCCGCTCATTACAAAAGCGGTTCAATAGAATCGACGCCAACAGCTTGGATGCGGTGTTGAGAAGACTGATACCACGGTAGTTTTCGCACCTTGATCTATCACCCTTTTTGGGAAACGGTAGCAGGATTGACATTCCGAAGTCTGACGGGCATGCTTCCTGTTCCCAGATAGAAGAGAACAGTCGATGGATTGATGGCAGTAGTGTGCCTATACAGGCCTTGTAGATCTCTGCAGGTATTCCATCTTCACCGGGGGATTTCTTGTTCTTCATGCGCTGGATGGTCGTAGCGATCTCAACCTCAGTTGGGGAAGAGCAGTCCACGTCGTAGCTGGGTGTAGATGTTGTAGGTGGTTGCGGTGGGGAGCGGCCACTGTATGGTCGGTTCAATAACTGCGAAAAATGTTCAACCCATCTTGCGATTTTGCCATTGACATCAGAAATCAAGTCTCCTGTTGCGCTGCGTAGAATTGTCTCTGCATTGCGCTTACCAGATGCTTTACGTATAAGACGGAAGAGACCCCCGAAGTCACCGACGTTTGCAGCCGATTCCATGGCGGAAGCCATTTCATCCCAGTACTGCTTACGGTCAGCCCGAGCAGACCTCGTGGTTTTACGTCCCAGGTGGCGATAATTAGGCGCGTTATTCATCCGGGCATCTCTTGCTTTTTGTGACGCCCGTATCGTGCGTTCAGATATCCAGTCTTTATGGTGACTTTGATGGTTCCGAGCGTTTCTAGCGCAGCTTGCTGAGTAGAGAGTTTCAAGTTATTCCATTGATGCTCCACATTGGTTTTATCTACGGCATGAGTTCCACCGTCAGCGGCAGTCAACTTTGCAGTGATTGAGGCAGATAGCGCTGTACAACGGGATGGGTCCGTTAGGGCAGCAGCATTCAGGCGTTTCGTAGGTTGACGGCGCCGTCGGGACTTGAGATGAAGCCTCAATTTGGCACGTACTAGAGTGTGGTCGGACCTCCTCGGCTGCCAGTTTCAGCTCCTCGGTATGACCTGCAATCTTCGACAGAAGACATCCAACGCGACCGTGCCAGAATGTAGTCGATCTGATTGGCTGTGTGACCATCGTTTGAATACCAGGTGAGCAAATGCTTCCGAGGGTGTTGGAAACGCGTATTGGTAACGCACATATGGTTGACATCTGCAAAGTTGATAAGTCGTGCTCCGTTCTCGCAGCGTTCACCTAGACCACACTTTCCCAGTATGTGTCTGGTGGATGAGTCAGAAGGTCCTGTTCGTGCGTTCCAGTCACCAGCAACAAACAGTATGTCGCCTCTGGAAATTCCGTTGATGGTCTCTTGCAATTGGTCGTAGAATTCATCTTTCACATCTTAATCAGCTGCGAGGGTTGGTGCGTAGACGGCTACGACTGTGATGTTAAAAGGTTTCCCTCTCAGTCGGACCGTTGCGATCCTCGGTGATACAGGATTCCAAGCCAGCATGGCTCTCTGCGCTGTAGGACCAAGTAAAATGGCTACACCGTGTTGTCCGGACCCGTCAACTGGTCCGCTGTGATGCATCAAGTATGTTGATTCTGCCGACGGTACTTTTATCTTCGTTGATCCCGTGCCGGGCAGTCGGACTTCAGACAGGCATGCAACTTCAATCTGGTAGTCATATAAAGATTTGGCCGTGATTGCTTGGCTGCCGATATCAAGCAATGTTCGAACATTCCAACACCCGAAATAAATAGGTGTTTTCGCGCTGATAAAACCAGATAGCTTTTCACTTGACACCCTAGCCTCTGGGGGAGCACAGGGCGCGTCGCTTGCCGGGGACGCCGTAGCATGATCGGTATTCATAGATTGTGACATTTTCATGGAGTTTCTTGGGAATTTGGTACAAGTGGTGTCCCCTCACCACTCGGCTTTTTGATCGAGGACGCACCTCTAGCCTTTGCACATCCAAGCGCAGTCTGCAAGGCAGCAGTAAATAGTATGGTTGCCGGTGGCTGTTGAGAGCTCATTCGCCATTCGGAAGTACGGGGTACTGTCCAGGAGTCCATGAAATCCTGTGGCTATATATTATACATATATAGATAAGCATATAAGGAACCATGTGGGTTCTTCCCACATCTTTTATAAATATCTATATATCCATCATATTTATTTTACTGAATATTTGTAGTGTGCAGTTGAGTGTTTCTTCGAAATAAACCGTCCATTATCTACGACAGGCACAAGAATTTTGTATCAAACGTGCTTTTAATATTCAATAACAGTGGACATTATTAAGATTACTAAACACAGGGGTCAGCCTTTTACCCGCGAAGAAATAAACACGTGTATTGCAACCAACTGTGATCTTGGTCCTTCGACTCGTGTTTCCAGTCACATTTGATGTCGAAACGATTCCCTAAGCAGTGCGGAATAAATAACAAGAAGTCGTCGAATGGGCTAATAAACCGCCTATTGCTTAATGTCATCGAGGAAAACCAATGATAGCTACAAGCAGCTAAGAGAATTCTACACTCATTCAGTCATAAACTTGGAAGTAAGAACGAGAGCGAATCCAAGGCACTTCAAGATAAGCTAGAGACGATTAGGTCAATAAAACACCTCACAAGAGGTCTTGCCAAATTTCCAACTCACTCTGATGCATTTATTTTAAATTTTTCAATGCCTATTTCGTAAAAATATCTGCAAAAACTCCTCTTTCAAACAAAATGCTGCGTCATCATCATCATAATCAACATCATGCACAGCCATACAAAAGCCAAAAGTTACTAATGATTCACTGCCTTAAAACCATAAGTCGTTCATGGTTATATGTGGACTGTATAAGAACACTATGTCGCCCATTCCTAGTGAGGACGATTTGTATTCGGAGTTTTCCTTCTCCTAGATAGTCTGCCAACCAGCAAGGTTCACATTACCATTCTCGGACTGACTAGCTTGCGCCCGCCGCTAATAAAGAGCGCTATCATTCACACCCAGGTTTGAACTGAAAGCTTCTTCAACGACTTGACAAATGGCGTAGCCTTACAAGCGTGCATTAGGCAATTACTAGAAGCGGAGATAATGAGCACACTGGAACAATACAGAAAGAAATTCAAAGATAGTTAAATCATTAAAAATTAGCACTTGGATTAACTGAGAAAATTACAATCAAACAAGCTATACATGTTGTCAAACCCGCAAAAGGATCAAAAGTTTGTGTAATCGAAACTGATGTGTATATCTGAGATCAGAAATGATCGATCAAAATTCAAGCCACCACATATTGATTAAAGTAGGAAGGTGCTTTTTTAAAAAATGGAGCAACACGTTTTATCTAGAATAATTGAGTCTGAAAGCAGTTCAAGAATGTTAGAAGCAATTCAAAATGTAGAACAACTTGGAACAAAACCGCGAAAAACTACGACAAACCCGTAGCCACTGAAGTTCCGGCCTAACGACTGGCGGGCACAAGCTAGTCAGTTGGGTCTAAAACTGCACATCCATTATCCCGTTTCATGTGAAGCCTCGAGTTTGGTCTAACTGCGCAGTAACTTTTATTGCTAAATGTGTAATAACGGAATGAGAGCAAGCGTGCCACACGCGAAGGGCATGTTTCGGCTGCTGAAGGAAACTTTGGCCGCTGGCATCTGGCCAGATACAGCTGATCAGCCTTGGTTGGCAGACTAATTATGTGAAGGAAAACTCTGAATACAAACCATCCTCACTAGGAATGGGCGACCTAGTGTTCTTTTACAGTCCACATGTAACCACGAAAATTACGAATCACAATTTTAGCTTCTTATGGTTATATGGCAGAGAAATATTAGTCACTTTTGGCTTTTGAATGGCTGTGCATGATGATGATCTTGAATGATTACGGAAAATCTAATTTCATAAACCACGACAGTCTGAGGAGACCCTTCGATAAGGCCTATCATGCAAATGATCAATGCCTCGTAAGTTTCTCTGGATACTACTACGGAATGTCATGAGCAAAAACACCACCAAGGAATATTTCCGGGGTGCAGATGAACTGAGCGGAAAAGACATGCTAGAAAATGAAAGGGTCTCGCTTAACGTCTCGACTTTATTTACGAACTTTGCACTGGAAAAAAACAGCGACGGTCTTATGTGCCCTGGTTAGAAATGACTCAAAATTTTCGTATAGACACCAATGGTCTGAAAGTTCTCATTTAAGCTTGTAAATAAGTGTAATTTAAATTTGAAGGTAGCTATTTCCGACAATTTATTGGCACTGCTATGAGAAGCTGCATTGTATCTCTCCTGGTATATGTTTTTACATGCACTATCTTCAGTAAGCAAGTCTGAAAAATATAATTGTGCATTGCGCGATCTCTATAAAATATGTGTAGATGGTATACAATTGTTCATCCCAGACACAACAGACCCAATTGAACAGATAAAGACATCAAATTCACTCTCGAGGTAGTGAAAGACAACACTTTTCCTTTCTTGGACAATCAACTCTCTCTCTCTCGATTTGCCCTGAACACAAGATAGAGGAAGAGCTAGATTATCTGGGGACAACTACCCGGAGCAGTTAATTGATGTCAAAATCAGACCACGTCCGAGTCGTACCACAGAGGACCTCGACAAAACTGTTTGTTGGTGAGACCATGTGCCCAATTTAGTTAGTAACAGTAAAACATAGAATTGCATGTAAGTATAGACAATTTACTATGTTCGATATCGCCCATAATGCACTATTAACTGAGATAAATGTAGACGCCTAGCGATATTTAGTCGTGACAGAATGACAAGATTGGTTATGGAATATATTGGAATTAAATCAATTGATAATATTATGTCAGAAAAACTGTTTCATTCGATTTGAAACACAGCATTAGCTAATGGTGGGAAAAGACGATTTAACACTTCGGGAACGGAAGCTAGCTCCAATAGTCCCACATTCCTCACCCAAATATATAGTGAGTAAAGGGCGTAATGCCGGCTCCTACTGATGAGTCGCCAGTAAGCAGGAAACGAATGTGCACGAGATTATACTCTCCGTTCATGCTCTCTATGGTTTTATCATTCTGGTCACAACTGAACTAATTTGTTACAATGTGCGCAACACCAAATACAAAATTGCAAAGATAAAGATTATCGGATTAACACAGTCCTATTATTGGGCTTATTATCTACTTAATGATTAATCAATTACTAAAAATACAGAACATCACTGAGCAATTTAAATCAACATTTAAGTTAAAGAACGACACATAGGAAACCTGTATTTTACTAACTGATTAATCATTAAGTATTTGGTGTTGCGAACCTAGTAACAAATTAGTTCAGTTGTGACCAGAAGGATAAACCAAAGGCAGCATGAACGGAAAGTATAATCTATTGACCATTCGTTTCGTGCTTACTGGCGACTCATAAGTAGGAGCCGGTATTACGCCCTTTAACCACTATATATTTGGGTGAGGAATGTTGGATAATAGTTATAATTCTCAATTTCGGTGAACTATAGCATACATTGATATCCATCATGTTGGTACTATGTACCGACTCGGCAACCATAGTGTTAATACCATGTACCTTTTCGGTACTATAATGTTGGTATCGGTTACTGACACAATAACCATAGCGTTAGTGTCCTTTAAAGACACGTTATATAAATTATATAGAGTGAGTTAGCGTTGAAGTCGCATTATCGAGAATTTTTATGATGTTATATTCTCTATTGCAGGTTTACACAGTCGTTTAGGAGATGCTACCTTCCAATGCCGCGTTTTGTGTACGCAGGTTGTAACTTTGTATTAACAGTTCCAAAAAGTTCCGATTGATCACAATTTCCTTGCCTGTGTCTGTTTTGCCTTCGATCAGGCCTGGTGCGTACTCGTCCCTTTTTCCGAAGGCTTCAACATCGTTCATACTAATCAATGGAAACGCCGTTCTATCACACCTTTGTTTCAATTGGTTAGTTTAAACGATGTTGAAGCATTTGGAAGAAATGGACGATTACAAACCTAGCCCGATCGAAGACCAAAATGACATGGAAATTGGGACCAATCGGGTTTTTGTGAAACTGTTAGTGCAAAGCTACAACCCGCGTACGCAAAACGCGGCATTAGAAAATATGAAGCTGGCACTCCGCAATCAAATTTCAAAAAATATTTGTCAGGAGATTGTATCGTCCTAGTCTTCAACATTCCTCAACCAAATGTAAAGTGTGTAATACCGGCTTCTACTGATGAGTCGCCAGTAAGCACGAAGCGAATGTGCACAACCTTCCATTCATGCTGACTTTGCTTTATCCATCTGGTCCTATTTTAACTCATTTGTTACAAGTTGCGCAACACCGAATACAAAATTGAATCTGGTTGGAAATATTTTGTTGTCAGTGATCTCGTAAATAGACCGTTCCTCGTGATAAATCCTTTGTGTTCGTAACCGTTTTTGTTCACTTATCCATAATATCATTTATTGGTTTAATTTCAATATAATCATTAATCAATCTTGTCATTCTGTTACAACTACGCATCGATATGCATCTACGTTCATCTCAGTTAATAGTGCATTATGGGCGATATCGGACCTAGTAACTTTTCCATTCTTACATGTAGTTCTGATTTTCTCTTCCTACCTAGATTTAGCACACACGAGACCCCAATCATTGCGTTTGGTTTCACACACTCCTGATGTTTATATACGTTCAAATTTACATTTCAGATAAGGGAGTCTAGTGCCCAGGGTAGGAGACTGTCTTAAAACGATTCTTATATTTTATTTTAAACCTATTGATTCTGCTTTGCTGCTTAGTTTAGAGCCCGGTGGTACCATGATCTTACGTTCTCCCTTACATTTTCTTGCGACATCCACCATTGTGGCTTCTATTATGTGAAGAGGACAAACATTAGCCCTGACTATGTCCCGCAGTCTACCTATCTCCAACTTCCTATGTTTTATATCTCATAATCTTTGACTTATTGTTAATTAATTTAAGATACGGGTGATTTTACTTAAAATTAAGAAGCGTTCCTTAGTCAGTATCCTTCCTAAATGTATCTGTTAATGGGTGTGCATTTGTGTAGTTGGGTATGTCTTGTTGTATTTTAATTTGAATGTAAATATGCGCGCAGCTGTTCTGTTTAAAGTCCAGTTTTTTGTTGCTTACGATGTAAATCGGAAGTGTAACGCGATGGGCGAAGTCTGGCAGTGTATGTATTTTAAGAAATACAGGACACCGCATTCGGTTGACGTGGAAAATAATCAACTGTGTATGATCCTAAAAAGGGCCTGATTGTGCTCTCGTTGGTTATACAAGATTCTATTACGCAATTTTGTAAGGTTGGAGGGGGTCAGCCAGCCATGGGGAAGACTTCGCTGGCGTCGTGTTCGACGTGGGAAAACTGGGCAGTTAACGCGGCTCTGCTAAAGGCGACACCTTCGCATGTCCGTCCTCACCAGGTAGCTGCGGCTTTGCCAGCCAAAACGGCGTAACAAATTATCAACCTGGCAATCAGATGCAGTTTAGCTATTCGACAAATTAAAGTTGTGTGTAGTAGATTTGAAGGGCTTCTCACTTCATCTGTTTAACGTACTTTGCGTGTATCTTCACTTTAGGCGGACAGCACGTGTGATCAGCTTAAAAGTGGCCATTTGGCGTCGAGCTATGCGCGCAACCTGCACTGCTCTGAGTTTGAGGTGGGCGAAGATCTCGTGCCAATTTGTGAAACGCCATGCGGCCCATCAACCATCGACAACGCCACCGCGCAAGTTATGCAACAAAGTCTGCTGGACACGACGTGCTCTCGTGACGAGGACTGGGCATGCCTGGACGAAGACGATTTTGCAGCAATGTCGACGCAAAGTGATGTTGTTTTTGTTGTTGTTATGTCTTGCCTTGTTCTTCTCACTTGCATCGCAACAAACAATGTGTTAGCAACTAATGTCCTACTGCCATTTTATCATACGAAAAATTGCAGAAAAATAGCCGGAACAGTAATAATGATGACACCGATTATATTTTTTAGGAGAATGGTGTTTGAGTGGGAGGATCTAGCTACGACGAGCATATCTTTCTAGATTGTCACACAGAAGTGTGGCCAAGTCAGCTTCAAGACATCGGCAATTCACCTTCTTTGTGGTTTCACACGATATAAATCGTGTTAAAGCAATGTTTGCCCTTTACTTTGTGTAATATCACTTGTAGTGCGACCACTTTAAATGTAGCCTCACTCGACATTCTGGTGGTAAGTTACGTGCCCTCCAAATTTTTTAGCATTATGCACGCTCTCCACACAAAAACACCTGGTCGCGTTAAGGTCTGCAACGAATTTACACACAGCTTTACTAACCGCAGTTGTGTTCGTCAAGGCTGGCCGATTCCCCTTTTTGTTTAGTCTTATAATCGATGCTAATGTTTGCAACACTCTTCCACGCGTTCAGGTTTTGAAGTTATCCAAGGTGGTGAACTCGAAAATCGAGATTCTGCCCATGTCACCTGGAATAGATTTGCTGATGTTGTTCCGTCCCTCTGGATGAAATTCGCACCCTCTAAATGTAATACACTTTTACCCACCACTCACACCGACTACGCAGTGAAGATCTAGACATAGTTGACAGGCTTACATACCTTGGCAGCTCTATCAACTGACGTGGCGAGAGTGAGAATTGCGAAGGCCAGAGTAGCTTTCTTCAACATTGGCCACTTATAGTGAAAAAGGAGCATTGCAATCTGCCTGAAATGTCGTGTTTACAATGCATCTATATGCGCAGTCTTATTATACGCTTACTGGCAGTCAACCATCGTTGCTTGAGAAGCATAGCACGTGTAGGTTACCAATGACGAAAAAAACGCTGACATCTGTAGATGTTCATTTGTGTTTGGCCAAAAATGCTCCTCGTTATGAAAATAAGGCTCCATCAAAAACGTTGGCTCTGTCACGTTTTTCGTATGTCCGCAATTGTTCTCTCACCCAGCGTACAAAACATGGGGTGGGGGCAGATGTTGACATGGCAGAAACAGTTGAAGTCTACTTCATCCCAATTTGGGTGTTGCGGGTCCAGATCGTCTGCCAAGATGGCGTCCACGTTTACATCATAGTTCGTGGTTGAATGTGGCATCGAATTGAGCGCAGTGGCGGTCTTGTTCAGATGTCTAGTGGAATCATCTTCGTAACATTTTGTCCTCAGGTGGACAGAGTTAACTGCGAGGTTTGGTCGTGTTTTTAACGTGATGCAGGGTAAACCGCAAGCAATCTGCATTGCCGAAGTTACTTTTCATTTAAGCTGACTTGGTCGTAATTGTTTTGTGCAGATGTTTAGTTTGCCACACTTGCTTTGTGTAGGCAAATATGCTCATGGTAACTAGATCCGCGGCCTGGTAAATCTCATTTATAATTTCTGTGCCTGAATTATCATTTTTGTTGTTATTCTTCTTTTTGTTAAATGGCTGTGCATGAGGAATGATGACAATATATATATATATATATATATATATATATATATATATATATATATATATATATATTACAACAGTATATTTCTAATAAGTCTGTTTCTGTTTAATTCCCATTTTAATAATTGATTCAGTTTCTTTTGAAATGCGAGCTTTAATAAAATTCATTGTACCCTTTTTATGTGCAAAAACAAAAAGAAATTTTATCAGATATAAGAAAATTTTCTTTCGCATGTTCTTCTCAAATATCTACTCATGAACATATCTTTATATATAAATTGGAAAGCAAAACAAGATAGAAATACGTGAACAAAGCGAGTGTGAAAAATAGAAACCAATCAAATTGCGTGCGTCACATCCAGTTCAAACTCAATGCTTGTACGTGCTTCTTCTGCTTACATAAATCCGGCTGCAATTTGTTTATCCATAAGGCTTCGTATGTGGCTAGCTCCCTTTTGTTTCTGCATTTAGTAATTACTTTGAATGCTACGTCTGGAGAACATACGTGCGATGTTTCGATGATGTTTGCGTGCTTGAAGTAAACACCAATCCCATTGTATTTAACCAGTCATCGAACAACATAACAAAACTACCGCCAGCTGCAACGCACTGACGCGTTTCGACCTTCCATGATCATCATCAGAGTACGACGGCAAACTGACTATCGAGGATCAAACCGCATTGAATATATATGGAAATCAAATTTAGATATGCGGCTCTCACCTCTAGCAGTCTCGCATACATTGAACTTGACTGGAAATGTCGGCTGCACATTTCTATGCAGTCACGAACATTAATCTGTTTGCAGCTTTCGCCACATATACAATATATAGGCAATACAATTTAACAATAATTGATTGCGCGGGTGGTGGTAACAATTATTTAAATCAAGTTTGCGAGCTTGAAGTAAACACCAATCCCATTGTATTTAACCAGTCATCGAACAACATAACAAAACTACCGCCAGCCGCAACGCACTGACGCGTTTCGACCTTCCATGATCATCATCAGAGTACGACGGCAAACTGACTATCGAGGATTAAACCGCATTGAATATATATGGAAATCAAATTTAGATATGCGGCTCTCACCTCTAGCAGTCTCGCATACATTGAACTTGACTGGAAATGTCGGCTGCACAATTTCTATGCAGTCACGAACATTAACTGTTTGCAGCTTTCGCCACATATACATATATAAGCAATACAATTTAACAATAATTGATTGCGCGTGTGGTGGTAACAATTCTTTAAATCAAGTTTGCGAGCTTGAAGTAAACACCAATCCCATTCTATTTAACCAGTCGTCGAACAACATAACAAAACTACCGCCAGCCGCAACGCACTGACGCGTTTCGACCTTCCATGATCATCATCAGAGTACGACGGCAAAGTGACTATCGAGGATTAAACTGCATTGAATATATATGGAAATCAAATTTAGATATGCAGCTCTCACCTCTAGCAGTCTCGCATACATTGAACTTGACTGGAAATGTCGGCTACACAATTTCTATGCAGTCACGAACATTAACTGTTTGCAGCTTTCGCCACATATACATATATAAGCAATACAATTTAACAATAATTGATTGCGCGGGTGGTGGTAACAATTATTTAAATCAAGTTTGCGAGCTTGAAGTAAACACCAATCCCATTCTATTTAACCAGTCGTCGAACAACATAACAAAACTACCGCCAGCCGCAACGCACTGACGCGTTTCGACCTTCCATGATCATCATCAGAGTACGACGGCAAAGTGACTATCGAGGATTAAACCGCATTGAATATATATGGAAATCAAATTTAGATATGCGGCTCTCACCTCTAGCAGTCTCGCATACATTGAACTTGACTGGAAATGTCGGCTGCACAATTTCTATGCAGTCACGAACATTAACTGTTTGCAGCTTTCGCCACATATACATATATAGGCAATACAATTTAAACAATAATTGATTGCGCGGGTGGTGGTAACAATTCTTTAAATCAAGTTTGCGAGCTTGAAGTAAACACCAATCCCATTGTATTTAACCAGTCCTCGAACAAAATAACAAAACTAACGCCAGCCGCAACGCACTGACGTGTTTCGACCTTCCATGATCATCATAAGAGTACGAATTGAAACTGACTATCGAGGATTAAACCGCATTGAATATATATGGATATCAAATTTAGATATGCGGCTCTCAGCTCTAGCAGTCTCGCATACATTGAACTTGACTGGAAATGTCGGCTTCACAATTTCTATGCAGTCACGAACATAAACGGTTTGCAGCTTTCGCCACATATGCATATATAAGCAATAAAATTTAAAAATAATTGATTGCGCGGGTGGTGGTAACAATTCTTTAAATCAAGTTTGCGAGCTTGAAGTATACACCAATCCCATTCTATTTAACCAGTCGTCGAAGAACATAACAAAACTACCGCCAGCCGCAACTCACTGACGCGTTTCGACCTTCCATGATCATCATCAGAGTACGACGGCAAACTGACTATCGAGGATCAAACCGCATTGAATATATATGGAAATCAAATTTAGATATGCGGCTATCACCTCTAGCGAGTCTTGCATACATTGAACTTGACTGGAAATGTCGGCTGCACAATTTCTATGCAGTCACGAACATTAACTGTTTGCAGCTTTCGCCACATATACATATATAGGCAATACAATTTAACAATAATTGATTGCGCGGGTGGTGGTAACAATTCTTTAAATCAAGTTTGCGAGCTTGAAGTAAACACCAATCCCATTGTATTTAACCAGTCATCGAACAACATAACAAAACTACCGCCAGCTGCAACGCACTGACGCGTTTCGACCTTCCATGATCATCATCAGAGTACGACGGCAAACTGACTATCGAGGATCAAACCGCATTGAATATATATGGAAATCAAATTTAGATATGCGGCTCTCACCTCTAGCAGTCTCGCATACATTGAACTTGACTGGAAATGTCGGCTGCACAATTTCTATGCAGTCACGAACATTAACTGTTTGCAGCTTTCGCCACATATACATATATAGGCAATACAATTTAAACAATAATTGATTGCGCGGGTGGTGGTAACAATTCTTTAAATCAAGTTTGCGTGCTTGAAGTAAACACCAATCCCATTGTATTTAACCAGTCATCGAACAACATAACAAAACTACCGCCAGCCGCAACGCACTGACGCGTTTCGACCTTCCATGATCATCATCAGAGTACGACGGCAAACTGACTATCGAGGATCAAACCGCATTGAATATATATGGAAATCAAATTTAGATATGCGGCTCTCACCTCTAGC
The DNA here is from genome assembly GCA_029291075.1 of Eudiplozoon nipponicum. Taxonomy (NCBI): domain Eukaryota; kingdom Metazoa; phylum Platyhelminthes; class Monogenea; order Mazocraeidea; family Diplozoidae; genus Eudiplozoon; species Eudiplozoon nipponicum. The sequence goes on along the minus strand of JAQBSW010006526.1, from coordinate 126 downwards.
AGTCTCGCATACATTGAACTTGACTGGAAATGTCGGCTGCACAATTTCTATGCAGTCACGAACATTAACTGTTTGCAGCTTTCGCCACATATACATATATAGGCAATACAATTTAAACAATAATTG